>RJWH01005715.1:0-69795 GCA_004363575.1 Solenodon paradoxus | reverse complement strand
TCTCTCTCTCTCTGTCTCTCTGTCTCTCTCTCTCTCCCCCTTCTCCCCCGCCTTCCATTCCTGGCTCGCCCTCCTGTCAGCTCACCTGGGCAGGTGTCACAAACATTCTGGCTGCTCCGGGATTGCAGCTGTCTGCCAGGCAGCCTCCCTGGGGTGCACGCTGAGCCTCCGTCCTGGAGGTGAATCTGGCCCTGGATAGAAGTGGGGAGGCCGTGTCCCTACGGAAAACAAAGAAGCAGGCAGGGCGTCAAAGAAAGACCTCCAGTCCCTGTGACTTCTGCAGGGACTAGAATAATCCAGCAGCGTCTGTTTCCTACACGAGCTCTGTGACCCACGTTACAAATAGACGGATGTTTAACTGCGACCCCAGTGTCACCAGGCACGGACCCCCTGGCAGCAGTCGGCGTGTTTTATTTCACCGAGTCCCTGAACGCGCACACCCGTGTCTGACACGCCTGTCAGCGTGCGTGTTCAGCGAGGGCCAGGCCGAAGCTCTGTGCTTGTCATCCTGACTTGCTGTTGGCGCCACGTGTCCCCCAGAAACTGGAAACAGCGCGTGCAGACCTACCCCTGACGCCGTCCACTCCAGGTTCCAGTGCAGACGTTCCCCATCGCGCGACTGTTTGTCAACTACAGTTTGACCGTGAAGTCCCGCATTTTAAAACCCTCCGCGGCCGCCGAATACCTAGGTGCTAGCAGCCCGGCCGTCCTGAACGACACCGGACTGGGTTGTGGCTTTAGGGTGAATTCTCAGCAGTAGTTTGCCTGGGCAGGGCTTTCTGCAAAGAGCACTTCCCCAAAGGTTTCACTGATTTTCTGTCCCCGCCTCAGGGGTGGGGTGGTGGGACCCCTTCTGTCCAGCCTCCCCGCACTGAGGGTTGGTTACCTTTTTTTTTTTTTTGCCAATTTAACAGGCGAAATAATAGGAGCTCCTTTTCCACGAATAGTGCGGCCCTGAGGTCTGCAGGCTCCCTCCCTGGCCCTCCGCGCCCCTCTCCCTCTGCAGCTCTGTTGCTTCTCAACGATCCCTCCCAGGCACACACTGACCACAGCCACGCACGGAGGAAGAAGGAACGTCCAGGGCTGGAGACACAGCGGCAGAGCACAGAGCCGCACCGGCATCGGACTGTCTGCCCAGCACTGTGGGGCTCCTGACCCAGGGCTCAGAAGGGGGCTGTTTGCAAGTGGGGTCTGTGCAGTCACGACCCCCTAGGAACTCATCTGCCCAAGATGCCCGAGTCTTCACCCAACGAGGACTGAAGTCTGTGCGTCCACCAGCCAAGGCACCCGGGCTCATGGCAGATGCTGGAGCCCGCTTTCGAAGGGTCCAGCACTGGAGCTGGACATTAGCCTCTTGACCTTCCAGAGAGCACATTTCTGTTGCTGAAGCCACCCAGCTCTGGTTGTTACAGCCACACAGGAACCCCCACGCCTTGTGCTCCGAGAGGCCATCCGCACGTCCTTGGAAGGGCACAGGGCCATGCCCGGAGCGGGGGCACCTGGGCACTTGCTGGAGGCACAGTCAGCAGACAGGCAGGTCTGCTCGGGAGCTCGGACAGGAGAGGAGGAACTGCAAACCCCGGGAGGGCCAAGCCGGTCACACCGGGTCCTTCTCGGATGGTCCTCGACAGGACGCTGGGATTGCCAGCCTGCGAGACCAGAGGCTGCTTGTCCCAGCTGGAATATTCCAGCAGGGCCTTGGTCAGGTCGCGGGCCGGGAGTGGACAGGAGGAGGCTCGTGACAGGCACAGGGAGTGGCGGTCGGCCTCAGCACTCAGATTTCACCGCTCGCGCTGTGTCATCACCCACGTAGGTCCTTTGTAACATCCTCTGGAGATTCTTATTAAAGGAGATTTCAGACCCCAGTGACTGACGGGCCAGGCCTCTGGCGCTGTGTGCAAGGAGGTTTTACTTCTTAACAAAGGTTGCCGGCGGAGGCGCTAAGGCGTCTGGAATGCCGCTCGGCTCTCTGGCCCATTTCCCTTTTATGTGCTGGGTGCTTAAAAACCCTTAAAGATTCTCGTGTTGTTGTCACTAAAAGCGTGTTGCCGATGTTTCCTCTGTGAAGATGGGAAAGACTGTAAATCACACCCCGAAGCAGCCCTCTAGCTTAGAGCGGAAATTAGGCACATTTAGGCCACACCGTGCTCCTGGGTGGGTTCGGCTGCGCGCCCACCCCGGGGAGCAGCCAGGCCCGAGTCCACCCGGGACGAGGACCCCTGCTGGGGTGCGCACCCCATATCTCAGTCAGAAGAGTAGTTTTCCCTTGGGGCACAGGGAAAGAAAAGGGGGTCAAAAGAGAGTTTTAAGGCACGTTCTCATACTCTACCCAGAAAACCCTGGTGCTCAGCAGTGAATTGTGTCCCCAGAGTCTGTGCTCCAGGCCCAAGGAAGCGAGAGAGGCAAACTGAGGGCCTAAGGGCGGGGCCCTGGGCAGACAGGATCAGCGTCCTTATCAGAGGAGCCCAGGCAGCCGTGTCCCTCCCTGCCTCCCTCTCCTTCCCGCTCCCTCTCGCCCCATCAGAAGGGTCCCCTTACCAGACTGGGAGGAGCCCTCACAAGGGACTCTGCTGGCACCAGGAGGCGAGGCGGCTTTCCACCTCCGGATGTGCGATGACGAGGTCCGGTCTGAGTCAGCGGCCCCGCAAGGCACTTCCTCACGCCGGCCAGCGGGCCAGACAGCAGGCAGCCGCTCCCGGCCCTGCCCCCGTGGCGTGTGTGGCCTCCCTGGAATCTGGCAGCAGCGCCGCAGGAGATGGCAGGAGGTGTCAGGGTCCACTGAGCTCGGTCCCCCTCTTTTCACCCGTCCAGGGCGTCTTCCTGGTGGGCGTGATGCCCAGGAGCAGAAAAGTCAGCAGGGAAGGAAGAGCAGGGGCGGAGCAGGCTCCACGTCTGCCATGGTCACTTCGCAGAAAGCCCCGACCACCTAACACGTTCACTGATTTACCTCCGTGGCTTCTGGCTGCGGTTTGAAAACACAGAACGTGCGCAGTGAGAGCCGGGCGCCCTGGGGCCCTGCGGGTGCTGCCCACGCCTGCTCCAGGCGCGCCCTGTGCCCAGGGTGCTGGAGCGAGAGCCGAGGGGCCCGAACGCCGCAGGGCTGGACGCCCTTGGGCCCCACAGCGTCTCAGCAGGACGAAGCCGGGAACGGACGCGGTTAGTGCTTTGCCTGCAGAAGGACGACCGTTGGCATCAGCGGCGCCGCCTTAGTCGCGAAGCCCGAACACCGTGCTGGAAGAGCTGACTGTCCAGCAAGGACTCTGGTATAACAAACATTCCCCGCTCATCCCAGAGCTTCGGGAATTCTTGAAATGTCCTCCATGCTCGGCGTTTCTCTGTTATGCGGAGACGGCGACCCCAGCAGGTCCCTGGAAGCTCAGGAGGAGGACTGAGCACCAGAAGGACCTAGATGAGATGAGCGGGTGGGCGTTGAGCCTGCCAGACCGCCAGGTGGACGCAGGCCCTGGAGACTGACCTCAGCCACGTGGTTCGGGGTTTAATCCATCCTGTCCATGCAACGAAACCCACCACATCTCTGGACACGAAGACTCCACGGGTTCTGCCTGGTAGACCCACTGACCCCAGGACAGGGCGGGCTCGCAGCAGAGGGGCGGACGCCCTCCCAGATCTCGCGGGGTCTCCCCACCCCGCTTGGAACTAAAGCTCGTCCAGAACCTTCCGAGCGCTGCGAGCGGGTCTAGAGGAGCATCTCAGAAGCCCACGAGGATAGACAGTGTCGGAAGCGCGGTGCAGACCCCCAGCAGGCCGCGTCTGGGATGGTCAGTCTTGCGGAGGACGGAGCCCTTAATCCGTGGGGTGGGAGGCCGCCCGGCGGGCCTGCCCAGCGGCGGGGAGGCGAGCAGACTCCCGACTCAGACAGCAGAGGAGGAGGAAACTGCATCGTGAAGCAGGACGTTGTCCCCACCATTCCCTGCAGATGTGGCCTTGTCTCTGCCCACCTGACACACCGGAGTCATGTGCAGCCTCCCATGTCGGGCTGTGCTGTGGGGAGTAGCAGAGGCCCCCATAACACCCTGCGGGCAGAGGCAGGAGGGAGAGGCTGAGGGTCTCTGTGTCCGCCTGTCCGGGCACCTGCCTGGTGCACTTGCCTGGTCATCTGGGACTTCGGACAGTGACGTCTCTGCTGGCCTCTGCAGAGTCGTGAAGGGTCGGCCCAGACACGCGCTGCACGGGGCTGCTCATACCTCTTGGGGCCCAGCAGGGCTTCACCCCAGCGGCTCGGTGCGTGTCGGGTGTTGGTTCCAACGGCTGCATTCCAACCCTGGACCTTTTGGTCGGTGGCCGAGGGCAGGCTTCCTGATGGCAGGCCCGGTGCTGTGTCCCCCGGTGGGGTCAGGAAGAGGGTTTCCTCACGGCCTCCAGCGCCCTTTTCCACCCGGCCGGCCCACCCTCGGTTGCTTTACTGAGGATGCAGACGCGGTTGGGGGTCCCGGGTACGACTCCTATGCCTCAGCTGTTTCCACAGTCACGGGGCAGGGGTGTCTGATTCTTTACCACGCCAATAAATCCTGGGTCCGATTCATCTTCTGCCGGGCCAACATTAATATTAAAATCCTCCATGAATCATAAATCTGTCAGACATCAAGAAGAGCTGTGCCCAGAAATCAAAAAGGCCCTCATTAACCGATGCAGAATTAGTCCTTTGAGGACCCTCCAAATGACCAGTGACCACTTACAGTCTGATGACTGTCCTAATGGGCCACGGTGGCACTGTGTCAGCGTTTGGAGTCCTAATTGGCCGGGGACGGGCCGCTAATCACCATCTGGGTTGTGGGGGGTGACTCAGGGTGCCAGCCATCAGCACACATGGTGATAAGAAGGCAAGGGAGATCTGGCAGCGAGGAGCCAGGTGGACAGCTTGGCCTAGAACTCCCAGTGGGACCGTGCCTTCACTGGGACCCTGCACCCCTGGGGGATCCGCCCTCCCCAGGGGACCCCGAGCTCCATGCAGCAACCCTGGCCTCCCCATGAGACCCTCCTATCACTGTGGGCGCCTTCCCCATGGAACCCCTCCAAACGGAAAGCCTCCATGTGGACCCCACCCCCACGCGGACCTCACCCCACGCGGACCCCACCCTGCACATGACCCCGCCCCCCACGCAGACCCCGCCCCATGGGGACCCCGCCCTGCAAGCCACCCCGCCATGCAAGCTACCCTGTTCCCACGCAGACCCCGACCCCCACGCGGACCCCGCCCCATGGGGACCCCGCCCTGCAAGCGAACCTGTCCCCATGCGGACCCCGCCCCCCGCGGGCCCCTGTAACCCGGCTCAGAGAGCAGCCCTGAACCAGTTCCCTGCCGACAAGTCCACACTGGCTGGAAGTGTCCCAGAACAACTCCAGATGACGGAAGGTGAACACCTGCTTCAGCCCAGCATGAGGTTCAGTCTTCTTGGGGCACTTCCTCCAGAGGACTGTTTCCCAGGCGGTTTCCAGGACAGCGGATGCCCTGGTTTTAGGGAACTGGGCCGAGACGCCCAGGCCACTGTGGCCAGGAGAGTGGGGGCCCCTGGAGGACAGGCGCGGGCAGCGTACATCTGGAGAGAACCGGCCTCCCTCACCATCAGTTCGGCCTGGACTCGGCCTGTCCGGGAGCAGCCCCACCTGCGGGCAAACCAGGTCCGTCCCTTCGGGAAGGAGTCCCCTGGCTGTCTCGGGCCTCACCTGCTTCCAGCCGTGGCTGGCAAAGACCTAGAAAGCCCAGCTCTCTTTTACCTGCAAAACAAACAAAATCTCATCAAGTGGCATTTGAGACGGCCACTCCCAGTCATGGGGCATTGCTGGCATCCACGAGCCTTGGGACTTTTCTGTGTGTGCCGCTGATTTTGCGTTTCCGCCCACGTGCGCAGCGCAGCGCAGGAAGGGATCGTCGCAGCAGGACGGGATCGTCACAGCAGGACGGGATCGTCACAGCACAGGACGGGATCATCACAGCAGGACGGGATCGTCACAGCAGGACGGGATCGTCGCAGCAGGACGGGATCGTCGCAGCAGGACGGGATCGTCGCAGCAGGACGGGATCATCGCCTGGATGCTGCGGGGCCATCCCTTCCCAGAGGGAATGCGGGGCGCCACACATCCGCTGGCTGTCGGTGCTAACAGTGGTTTTCTTCCTCCAGATTCCCTGAGAAAGCACCGACGACAGCAGTCATATCTAGGTCATGCATGTGACGGCTCACTGCTCACATGTTGTGACACGTTAACCCGCAAGCACCTCTACTCTCAGCTAATTGCTTTTTGATTCTTTAGTAGTGAGAACACTGAAGAACTGCTCTCTGCCCAAAGGTCACACACACGAGGTGGCCTTGTCAACTGTCGTCCTGTAATGCTCCCCAGGACTTGTCACCTCGTAGCCGGGAGTCCATGCCCTCTGTCCTCCGCCCCTGCTTCCCCAACCCCGCGGGAGCCTGCCCCGTGCCTCCGGGAGTTGCACAGGCTTAGATTCCGCAGGTGAGTGACTTCTCGTCATTCACCAGCACAGCTCACTTAGAAAAGGCCCCCAGAGCCACCCGTGGGTCCTGCCTGAGAGGCAGGGTCGTCTTCATTTTTGTGACCGAACAGCACGTCACGCCCTCTCCCTCCATCTTCAGGGACACTCAGCCTGCTTCCTCATCCTGGCGACGGTGCATTCAGTCCTGATGTGGGGTGCAGATGTCTCTTTGAGAGCCAATTTCCTTTCCTTCTGCTAAATACCCAGAGGCGGGACCGCTGGTCCAGACGGCCTGTTCTCTGTCAACGGGAGGCTTAGCCAGGTGGTCCCGTGAAGGAACTCGGGGACCCCGTGGCGCAGGTTCCTGGATGCAGGATGTCCACTTCCAGCCACCGTCAAGGCCCCGATCACCGGGACTGGCAAATGCAGATAATGGAAGTGACACAGGAGCCATTTGACTCATAGATTCAAAGTAGCATCCGCGAACGCCTGCGGGGTCTGGAGCCAAGGCCAGGGGCCCGAGCAGCTCCTGTGTCTGGGGACACGAGGGGCTCTGCAGGCACCTGGAGCCCCGAAGATGCAGTTGTGCGGCGATGGGAAGGAGCGGGGCCTGGGCGTAGCTGCACGCAGGTGCTGGAGCAGCTGCCCGCGCTGTGTTCCTGGGGAGGGCAGGGCTACTGCCCACTTGGCTCTGGGGGACCCGACTGTGCCGGGAGCCCTACGAGGAAGGGGTGAGTGGATCCCAAAGGCGCACCATCGGGCCACGAGACCCCTGAAAACAGGGGCCCAGCCACCCCTGGACCCAACCACACAGAAACAGCCCCGAGGAGGCATCAGCCCGTCCACTGTGTCTGGTCCAGAAGAATCACCCAGACTGGGCTGAATCTGCCCTCTGTTGTCTCTTGTACAAGTTCCCAGTCCCGCCCCTTCTTACAAGCGTTGGAAATGTCAATGCTCTGGGTTCCTTCACCTTCTGAGGACCAGAGGACATGGCTGGGAAGGGCCCCAGAGAAGACAGAAACTGCCCGACGCCAGGCAGAGGGACCTTCTGCGCTGCTCGGCGTTCCCACCGGGGACCACACGTGAAGACGGAGACAGGATGTGGGACGAAGATTCAAGAAACCCCCAAAGGCCCCTGCAGAATAGAGAAACACCTACCCGCCGACGGCTATAGAAAGCTGTACATATACGGGAACGACTGGCCGAGAGAAAGTCAGAAATCCCCCCCGTGTTTGGGACAAGGGAGGTGCTCTGGCGGCGCTGAAAGCCAGAAAAGTAGCAGCAGGGCACTAAGGAGCCGAGGGCACAGCTGCAGCAGAAACGATAGGACTCAGGCACATCGGTGTGCTTGCTGGCGGAAGCAGCTCCTAACCGGAGACGCCAGGTCCCAGTGTCTGCTACGCAGCCATGTCACGCAGACTGAGAGCTGACTGTCCATGCTTTCTGCTCTCTCTTTCAAAGCGTCCTGAAGGGTGAGCTTCAGCAAGTCGGAACTTACCCAAAAGGAAGACGGGGCATGCAGGGAACCCTCTGCAGGAGTTCTGAACCCCTCACCGCTCTAAGGAGGCAAGGACATCTAAAAGCAAAGGAAACTGAGACAGGAGGATTTCAGAACAAGAGGATGCTGAAATACTGGCCAACAAAAGCATTCTGGGAATGGGGACTATTTGGAGTTTAAGACTTTCATGTGCCCTGGAGGAGGAGTAGTTAGGTCTGCTGCCTTCAGTGGACACGGTCCACACACATCCCAAGGACCCGAGTTCGTGTCCCAGGGCCGGGAACCATCAAGATGAACAACTGAATGAAATAAATGTTTCTTCCTCCTCTCTCTGCCCGCCTGCCTCTGCGCGCCTTCCTTCCCGCGCACCTGTCCTCAGAGAGCCCTAATCTCTGGTAACACATGGAAGCATCGTTGACTCTTACGAGTCTTTGCCAACAGACACGTTACAATGTAAAATAAGAACTCACTAACAGAAGCAACACGTAGGAAATCCAAGTACAAAGCCAGAATAGGGTGGAAAATGGGAAATAAAGAAAACTATGTCTACTCCATAGGCGCTTTGAAAGGAGAAGAAAAGAAAGGAAATCGCGGCTCTAAACTGCTTCCGCGGCAGGAAGCCACCCATAAAATGTGTTAGACGGGATTGCATTGTGTTTTGTTATTTTCCTGAATCCCCTACTTTTAGCAATTTGTCCCAAATCCCTGGCTCCCTCCCAGCCCCGGACCTGATTCTGAAATGGGAGAAATGCGCAGCCACCACGTGGGAGACGAGCACACATTCCCCCCGCGGTGCACTGGCGCCACGCGGGGTCCCCTCGCCCGGAGCCGGCGCCCCAGCGTCACGCTCAGAGCTCTGCGCCCCGTCGTCCGCGTACTGACTCAGGCTCAGACTCGAAAGCACTGGAGGTCAGTTCGTTTGTGAAGAGCCTCCTGAGTGCCTGCTCTCACCTCATCCTTGCTGGGACTCTGGGTTCGTTGGTCACTCAGCGGACTGCCTCCTCCTGCTCCCCGGCCTCCAGCCCACCCCACTTCCCCACACGGTAACCCAGCACCGCAGTCTGCAGGGGGACAGGGCTCCATGGGCTGAGGGTGACCTAATACTCGCCAGAGCAGGAATGGAGCTGTGTTGAGGTCCCAGTTTCCGCATGGACTCCTCTGCCCCTCAGGACAGTGGACCCAGAAAATTGCCTGGATGTGCCAGACAGGGCGCGGGGCCAGTGCCAGCCAGAGGCAGGGCTCAGCCTGCGCCGTGGGGCGAGCCGTGCTGCGGAGATAGCGTCGATGCCCGGAGTCAGGAGTCCCAGGTCCGCAGCCTCAGCTCACACCCCACCAGGGGTCTGATCTTCAGTTTCCGTGTCCATCCTGCCAAATGGACTTTTCTTTGCAGATCACTGCAGACACCGCCTAGAATCACGGCTCAGACTGCTCACTCGCCTCTGCAGACACAGGGCTGCAGGGAGGGGGCCGGAGTGGCTGTGCTGCCTGTCAAGCCACGATGTGGATGGAAAGGTGTGAGATTAGGCTTGAAGTATTTATTGAACAATGTCACCTCCACCTGTCACTGTGGAGGGAAGACGAGCTTTCTAGACCCCCCACGACCCACGTCAGGTAAAGCAGGGGAGGGGAGCCCCCTCCTCCCACCCAGCTCCCCTGTAAAACTGAAGCAGCATTTGGGTCAATTTGCACCACTTCACCCAGAGAGTAAACGGGGTTCTGGGTCTCTGGGGTCTCTCTCCCTGGGGGTTCTTTCAGGGAGTCTCGCTCTCACTGGCTGCCCCCGGGAGCCCACAGCAGCAGGTCCCCTGTTTTGAGACTGGTTGACGACACCTCTCATTTCCCTGGAACTTTCTCTTAAGAGAGCTCCACGGGGAGGTTAGGGACAGCACCCTGCAGGTGTGCAGACCCCAGGCAAGTGCATCTTCCCACCGCGTCCTCCCCGGGGGTGCCGCAGACACGAGGAAGTGGGGTGTCCTCTGAAAACCCGCCTGCAGTGAGGTTTGAAAGCAAGACTCTCATCCCCGCAGTCTCCACGCTAATCCCTTCCTGCGGAAGCCGGGGGTCCTGGGTGGAGAAGAGAGCGCGGAGGGCTGGCAAGCCAAATTTAGAGCAGGACACAGGCGTCTCTGAGCTGGGAGCCGCCCATCTTCTGATTTCCTTCCTTTGGTGGCCGAGGAGTCGGGAGAGCATTACTGCCAGACAAGAATCCCACTGTTGGCATCGCACACGCGGCCGCGGCTGCGGAGGGGCTTTATCCACTCTCCTTTGAAGCAGAATGCTGTGAGGCAGGGAGGGATGTGTCCCAAGCCCTGAAATCGCCATATATGCAAGGAGCACAAAGTCCTTGCAGAGGACAAGCAGGCCGCACCCATGGCCGCCGCCCGCCTGGGCCGGCAGCCCCGAGGAGGCAGAGCAGGCGGGAAGGACAGTCAGCGCAGGACGGGGAGCTGATGGGACTTGGTGCCCACTGTCCTGCAGGGGGAGCCCGAGGTCGTGTCCGTCTCTGGTCCTGACCCCTCTTCTCACAGGGACACGGGTCAGCTGGATCAGGCCACCCTGTGACCTCCTGTGACCTCTGTGAAGACCCAGCTCCAAACGTGGCCTCATTCTGAAGTGGGAGTCAGGACCTGACACCTGGTGTCGGGCACCCTGGTGGCTCGGGTGTTAAATCTGCGGTCACAACATTGTGGACCATGTAAAGTTCAAGGGTGCGGGTTGGAGACCCAGGGCCGGGAGCAATGACAGAATGAGCAGCTAACTAATCAGCCTGCCTTCCTCCTCCCTCTTCCTGCCTGCCCGCCTGCCGGCTTGCCTGCTTCCTCCCTCATGAAAAAAGAGCGCAGGTGTGACTTGGCTTGATTCTCGTGCCTTCCTGCCCACCAGCATCTCACACAGGGAGCAGGCTCGCCCCCGGGGAGTCGCTGTTTCCCGGATGTGGGTGTGCACCGGAGAGGACGTCTGCACACACCTTCTAGCCCCTGCTCACGCCCGGAACCACCTGGCAACCCCACACCTGACGGGGAGAGGGAGTGGAGTCGGGAGGGACAGATCCACCCACGGACACACTCCTTCAAGAATAAAGACAAGTGTTACTGAAACAAGCTAAGTGAAACAAGTCAGAAAGAAGGAGATACAGGAGGGCTTCACCCCTCCGTGGACTGGAGTGAAAGGAAACGGAGAGCCCCCAGCAAAAACCTACAGGGACAGGATGATGGCTGCGGGGGTGGGGGGTGGCGGCAGGGGGCGCTCTGGCGGGAGTGTGTGCGGTGTGACAGAGTGCAGTTTCGCGCCCTAAACCGAACACGGCCTGATGGACCAGAGCAACCATAAATATCACCATTAAAACCAAAGAATAAAGGCAAGGCACTTCTAGGTCATTGGCAGAGGGAAGCACGTCACACGGAATCCAGGCATTTTTCTCAAAAGAAATGAGCCAGAGCAGCGAGCTCCCATCTCCCCGCCCATGGCTGCTCATGCAGGAAGGTGGCTTCGCCCGCATCAGTCCTTCCCTAACGGCTGGCATCCGCTGAGAGTGTGTGTGCACCTGTGTGTCTGTGTCCGTACATGTGAGCATGTGTGTCCACGTGGGTGTAAGTGGTACGTGAGCATGCATGCAGGTCCCTTATGCGTGTGTGCCTATGTGTGCACCTGTGTGTGCATGCATGTGCCGTGTCTCTCTGTGTGCATGTGTGCTTCTGTGTCTCTGTGTGCATGTATGTACGTGTGTGCGTGTGTGTGCATGTGTGGACACACACGTATGCTGGCCCTCCAGGGCCAGGGAGGACGTGAGAACCCCCACCCCCTCAGAACACCCTCTGACAGCCGGAAGGGCAGTTAAGCTGACAGACGAAGCACCGAGGTGGGAGAAATTCAGAGATGAGAGACACATTAAAACATAATAACAATAACACTCCTTGATGAATGTTCCCCCATCAAATCTCCAGAGCATAAGTCTGAGAGTGTTAGGAAGGCAATTGCTGGAAAAAAACTGCCACTTATCCCTTCTAACCTGTAGGCTCCATTTAGCCAATTAATCTTATTTATGAAAGGACAAGCAAACAATTTAAGTTTATGTGGTTTCAGTTTTGATCATTTTTCTGCTGCTAACAGACAGGGTCATTCTTTCCAATAATTAAGACTCGTACAGTCAATAAGACCCCACTATTAAATGTAACTGATATCGATGGCCGGAAAACGCGCCCACGCGGGCTCTTGCGCTGGGCGAGTGGGGTTCTCGGCTCCTCGGCACCACAGCCTCGTTAGCTCGTGTCCTGATCAAGCACAGGCTCGGGCTCCTGTGTGTCATGCAGGCGATGGGCAGTGCTCAGCCACCCCGGGAGGGGCGATGTGGGCTCACGCGCTTCCGTGGGGCCCAGACTATTTAGGAGACAAACAAAAACAAAACCCTGTGGCCCTGCTTCTTAATCTTATGATTTCCCATCTTGCTTCTTGCTTTCAGTGTCAAATTTCTCAACACATCTGTGGTAGTGAAAGGAATCTTTGCCTCTGTTCTCTTAGGTGCTGTGCCAGGGGCATGTGAATTAAAACCGACTGTGGTGAGATCAGCAGGAGAAAAGGCGGCGCATTTGTTCATTGTGTTCCTCTTATGCACGCGGAACATCACGGAAAGAATTGAACGTAGAAAGGGGTGAGATTTGACAGAGCGCTATCTTATGGGGCAGGGGAGGGAGAACAAACGCCTTCTTGCAAGGGCGGTGCCCTTGGAAACATGAGAGATTTTTTTGAAAGATAAAGAGGATTTTTGGAGACTCTCTGGGAGATGCGTTCATCCTGGTCCTTGGTAGGTTCCGAGAGTGGGGTGACTCCTTTCTCTGGACTGGATACCTAGCGGGAAGCTTTGCTTTTAGGCAGATAAGGGATTTAGGAACTCAGATGCCTTCAGCTCAAAATACTTCTTGGCTAAAGTGTTTGGCATCACAATCCCAGATCCCTTTTGTGGACCCCGTTCACTGCAGCCTCGTGCAGAGTGACCCCCGCGTCTAGCTCTGCGCCCACCCTCTGAGAGCCCCTCCTCCCCTCGGCTCCCCCGCTGCCTTCCATTCCTCCAGGGCAGCCTCAACGGGGCCTGGAGAGCCCATGGGGCTCAGCGGTCGGCCCGCCCCTCCATGGCCCTCACACGGTAGGAATTCTAAGGAGAGACAGACACGGAAAGTCATGGACTTTGGAGTTGGGTCCATGCCTGGTTTTGAGCTGTTGAAAAACTAAACATCTTTGCAATGCAGTTGCCACCTCCACAAGAAAGCCGATTAAAAATGTGAAGCAGTTGGTATTGTGCCCAATATTCCCTGTTTGATAAAGAGCAGCCATCACTCCCTTAGCCACAGTGCCCTTGTCACGTCCAGGGGGACGCTCCGCAGGAATCACCAGGAAGGTTGCTGGGGGCGGGCAGGTCTGCGTGGACGGAGGGCGGGGGCAGAGCAGGCGGAAGGGAGGGTGCAGTGTGTGTGGGGACGGGGAGCTCCCCTGCGGGGGCTCCGGGAGGAGCGGTCACTGTCAGGGTGCTGACGTGCCCTCCATAGCAACACACTGTCCTGCGGCTCTTGGGGGTTGCGACGAATGTGTGACAATCAGAGCAGCAGGGCAGGACAATGTTCATCAAAACACAGCGCCCGGGCAGGCCCAGCACCTCCGACTCTTCGGGGAGCCAGCTAAGTCACGAGGCAGGGGTGTGGCTGCGGGAGCAGGGCCTGGGACCAATGACTCCGCGATGGCAAACGGCATGTTGACACTTACTCTTGGCTTATCTGAGTTGATGCTGAAATGTCCAGATTTTAAGTGTCTGCTGGCTGACCTTTGCCAGCTGAGCGCCCGCGTGCACGGTGCACGCACCGCACCTGTCAAGATCCAGGGCGTGGCTGCCCGAAGCACCGGCCGCTCACAGCTGACTTCCACGTGCACGCTGGCCAGGCTGGCATGCACTCCCAGGGCCTCTGCCCTGTGGGCGCAGGTGTCCCTGCTCAGCCGTGTCCTGCGAGGTTGCTCCGGGCTGCTGACAGGTGCTCCTTTGCAGATTTGTCGCCTGCCGTTCCTCTTGTGAGCGGCCCCTAGGGCACTTCCGGTTTGGAGATAATGTGATTCTGTCCGCTGTGGCCTTCGAGTTCCATTGGGTTTGTGAACATTCGCTTTCTTCTCTTTGGCTAAAAACCTGGAGCAGATGCCGGGCGGTGCACTGAGTGTGGGGGGTGCTGGGGATGCGGGGACTTTTACCTGCCCACTAGCAAAGCAGCTCTGCTTATTCCTGCCCGTATTTGGGGTTCCTGAATCTGGAAAATGATCGTTTGGTTTGCATATTTTATAACTAAAGGTGCTGTCCTTCCAGCTAGAAGGGCAAAGCCTTGCGCTTACTTATTTCTTCACGGCTGCTCGTCTTTCTAGCATTGAACCCACAAATCCCCACAAGTACCTTCTGGGAGAGCCAGAAGTCAGGGCCCCGGGGGGCCCCAGAACAGCCAGCTTCAGGGAGGCTGGGCGGCCCTCACAGACCCCCGGGCCCCGGGCGCCAGAGAGAGGCCCGTCACACTGGAGCTGGCAGACTGGCCCAGGGACCTTTGCTTGTTAGACCAGAGCAAAAGCCATCAAGGCTCGTTGGCAGAGGTGGGATGTGAGTCATTTCATGTAGGGAGCCCGTTCGGTCCCGGGTCCCCATGACCTTGTGGGAAGACAGCAGGGAGGGTGCTTCCTTGACACAGAATTGGGGCCGAGGGTGGACTAGCCGCAGGGTTGAGGACTTGGCCTTCTGCAGACACTCAGACCCCAGTTGCGCTGAGAGTTAAAGACCCACGTCGTGGGACGTGCTAGGAAGAAGCCAGCTGGATGAGAGAAACGGAGGTCATGGTCGGGTCACGCGGGGTCTCCAGCTCCCCCAGCAGGCGGGTCTCTGCCGTGGGTGGGGCAGGAGTAAATGCAGTGACTATCACACACACAGAGCCGGGGACGGGAGCCAGCTCCCTGAAGCCTACAAAACGCAGCCTTCAGAGACAAGAGCGTGACCGCGGCGCAGAGATGGGCGCAGCCTTCTGAATGTAAATGGAAGAGCTTGTCTGGAGGCTGATGAGTGGGGCGAGGGCGCTTTGGGAAGAGGGGAGGTCGGTCAGACACCTCCAGTTCTCAAAGCTTCCTCTTCTCACCCTGAAGGGGTATGATGGTGCCCCCCATGCCAGTGGGCTGGAGAACTCTGAGAGACCCACCAGTTCTGGGGTCCTGCAGGTGCTGGGCTGGACCGGCGGGGGTCTCAGGGCCCCCAGAGAGCCCGGGGAGCCCCCTAGGATGGCTGACCTCTGGCCAGGGCCCCGGTGTTAGCTGGAGGCTCTGCACTGTGCTCTGATGCCCTCCTCACGGCAGCATTTCTACTTAGGATGCACGGAGATGGAGAGATTTGCATTCCGTGATGAAACCTTCTAGAAGCATCTGTCTTTATCACAGCATGGTGGCATCTCCACCAGGTCTCATTTACCACGCTTTTGACTTTTGAGCCAGGCAATGGGGTGCAGAGATGGAGAGTCTGTGATTCATGGCTTCCTTCCAGGCACAGTCTTGTAAAACGATCTAAAATATTATGACGCTTCAACATTTTCTCCAGAAATCCCAACGTTTTCTCCAGAAATCCCAACGTCTGCTGTGGGATGTATTCTGGATCATGGCACTGAGTGAGGCCCTGCGGCGCCTGCTGCCCTCCGTCCCTGCCCCCAGGTCCAGCGCACTGGGAGCACAGTCTTTCTCTAGGTGCTCTGCTTAGACACCCGCCCTTGACTGTCCTTGAGATCACATCTGTGTCCCCCAAGCAGGTGCATCACCCAGGGTGATGTGGAGACGGGTAGGGGAGTGATTGCCCCACAGCATGGGAAGATTTCGAATGTCGCAGCTGCTGGATGAAGCAGGTCCGCTGTGGGGTCCTGAGAGGGGTGCGGGGGTGAGGAGACAAGGGGACCCTGAGGGCAGCTCTGAGCTGGCCGCACTGAGGACGGCCCCGGGCCCTGTGCTCCCGCCTGTCCAGGCAGAGAGGAGAGAGGGGGCGGCGGGCACCAGCTGGACGCCGTGGGCACTTTGCCTCCCGCCGGCTCTCCTGCTTCTCCGTGGCGGCGCTCTGTCCTGTGTCGGCCCTTCTCGGTTCCCGGGGACAGCATCCCGTGTTTGTCCTGTGCCTCCTGTGGCCCGGAAGGCGCACAGGTATCAGAGCTGCACCCAGAGGCGGCTTCTCTGCCTCCAAGCGAGCGCAGAGGCGGCGTCCTCCGGCCCAGACCATCAGAGCCGCTGCCCTTCCTCACTGTCCCGCGTCCAAGCGGCACACTCACCTCCGAAAAAACGTGGCGGGGACTTCACAGAAGAATCCTCGAATGCCTGCTCGGACCAAACTCCTTCGTTCGTCCGCGACGTGCTCCTCCAGCCCCTCCCTTGTCCGCACAGCCGTGTCACTGGCCTCGGCGGGTCCTGCTTCTCGCTCCAGACTCAGGGTCCTCATTCTTGAGGTCACTGCACAGTATCCATGTCCACTCTTGTTTCTGTGCTTCTGTTGGTCTTTATGGTCACGGTTCCCATGTGCAGAATCGTAGAGCCACTGGATGGACACGATTCTGTACGAAAATCACGCCTGTGAAGCCCCTCCCACTTCCCTGCCCCCAGAAAGTGACCACCTCGCGGTCTGTGGCTGTTTCTTCTGTGTTTCACCCCAACGTTCACACCTGACTTGTGTACCTGCTGACTTTCCAGCCTCGCTGGGCGGATGGGCTCACCGCAGACCCCGGTCCCCCGCACGTCCGCGCCTCCCCCATCGTCCCGGCGCCCTTCCCACGAGACCCGCGCCCTGAGCTTCTGTCCCCACAGCCTCACACGTGTGGACGGCGGCACCTGGCCCTCATTCACGGGCCTGTGAGAAGCTTCTCTCCCGGAGCAGTGACGTGCTGTCCCGGGCTTGTCCTCTCTCGCTCCAGCCAGCCCAGCACCCCAGGTTCCTGCGGGCCCCTCCTGCTCTCTCTCCTCGTCTGATGAACCTCCTCCTGGGGAGACATCCCGCTTCCCACCCATGGTTCGTTTTCTCCTTATTTCACTCGTCAATGTAAGTCCCATGTCGTTGCGATTTTCGGTCTTAGAGATTATTAACAAATTCTCTCTCCCTCTCCTCTCCCCCCACATCTCTCCCCCTCGCTTTTAGGATGTTGACTCTGTCCCAAGGTGTGATATGTGATAGGATGATTAGAATAAGAAATTTTATTTGATCCTCATCTCATTTCTCCTCATTTCTCCTCCGAGCTCCTAAACTCCTGGGAATCTCCTGTGATGAAAAGTAATCAAGGTGCTTTTTGTTATGTTCATGAGAGACTCTGGGAGCCTCAGAATGGGGGCTGATTGCCATGAAGTCACCCAGTGATTAGAGGCGAGGCTAAGCCTGAGTTCAGGTTCAATAACCAATTACTCCATCACGTAATGGTGCTGCGGACAGGGATGGGCCTCCGGGGCCCCTAGGCTGGCGGGCGTGTGCAGATGTGGGGTGAGGGGAGCGCTCACGGGAGGCTTGGGAGGACACACCTTTATTCCACACCTGCTCCTACAGGTGGGGCCGCAGGAGACTCGGGTGTCCTGTACTCGGGTGCAGGACCCTCCCAGGGCCCTGGAGCTCCGTCACCTATGATCGTATGATGTGCAGACGATTTCTTGGTCATTGTGCAGATGCTCAGAGGGTCCTCTCACTTTGAAACACGTGACCCTCATCATCCGTCAGGTCTTCAAACGATGGCTCGAAGTCTCCGAAGAGGCAGGATCAGTGTAGCTGACAGCTCGCGGGGTTCCAGTCCTCTCTTCCATTCACCAGCTGGGCGACCTGGGCGATGAGTCTTCTGACCTCTCTGCCCTGCAGCGTCCTCAACTCTAATACGGGGTCAACGCGATAACTGCCTGCGGCGCTGCTCTGGTCACAGGCGCGAGCACGCGGTGCTGCAGGGACAGTTAGAGACGCGTGAGTCCTGCGTCGCCAGACGCCTCTGCTGCGCCCGTGGTCCCTTCCTCTGCGCTGGGCCTGATCTTCTCCCCCTCCTGCTGTGATCTCTCACTTTCTTTTATCTTTGTGTTTTTTTTGCTGCTTTCCAGGTGACTTCTTCAACTTTAGAAACTCTTCTTCTGACTTTTAATTTTGCCGTTCCCTCTCTAATGGCCCACGTCTGCTTTTAATGGCTTTCTTTTCCAAATGACTTGTGACGCGCTCTCGTTGAGTGGCATCCTGTTCTTGTTTCAGGGCTGTCACGTCTTCTCCGAGACCCTGAGGCTGCAACTGGCATGTTTCTTGTGTGGCTTGTGTTTCATTTCCCTGCAAAATTGTTTCCTCCCGAGGGGTCTGTCTTCTTGTTTGGTAGCTGCCTGTGTTGTAGGCTTATTCAAATGTTGGCTCATATTTAGCGACGGACTCCTTGGTGGCCTTTGTCAACTGTGGTCTCCAGGCGGAGCTGTTGAGGGGGAGACGGCTATTAGTATTTTCACATCTTTTCTCTTGGGCTGGTTTGTTTCCCGGAGAAATGTCTTCCAGTCTTTTGCCCAGAAGATTGAGGTCTGACCACCAGGCCCCTAGAAACGGACCCGAGGAAATCCTCCATTTAATGGTCCCATTTCAATGATCCTGTTTTACTGGTGTTGTCAGTGACCCCCTGAGCAGAGTCTCCAAAGAATAAATCCCTGTCCCCTGCCAGGGTGAGAAGGTCACTCTCGCAGCACATGGAACGGGGGAGGCGCCCCTGGGGGTGCTCTGAGCCCCGCGTGGACCGCCAGTCGCCCTCTGGGTTTTACCACCCCTCCTTCGCCTCCAGGGACAGGGCATCGCTCCCAAGCCCCCCGGGGTGCCCTGTCGTGCCGAGCAGTCGCCCGTCTTGCTCTGCTTTCCTCTTCTCTCTGCACCTTAGACAGCAGTCGGAAGCCCTGGTCCTTCTGCCTCCTGACAGCCAGTTAGTGCCCTGTGCCCCTCCCTTCCCATCGTCTTCGTAGTCCTGCGAGCTGCTGACCACCTCCGCCCTGTCCTCTTGAGCAGATGCGCAGGGAAGGCAGGGGAGAGGGACGTGCTCGCGTTCCCCGGCGTCTGCAACCTAAACCCTAGAAGCTCTTTTCAAATGACAGCGTGCTGGCCCAGTGCTCCCGATCACCGGCGGGCTGGTGCGCACCGAAAGCAGACACGCGGCTGTGAGTGGAGGCCCCCTCACGGACACGGGACAGACAGGCAGGCCCCGCGGGAGGGGAGTGACGGGTTGGCAGTGCAAGGAGTTCAGTTCTGTCTCCGGCGCCTCCTGGAGGCACCGCTGCCGCTACGGGCCATTCCCTTGAGGTCCTTCCCTTGCGTGTCGCTCCGGAAGCTGGGGCGAGGGTCTCCGCAGTGCCCCGCAGCCACCAGCAGGCACCTCGCCAGCGGTCAGCACTGAGCCTGGGGTCTGCTGACGGGGGCTCTCTGCTCCCCAGGCCTCGTGGAACCCGGGCTAAGTCTTGCCCCAAACCCGCGACGCAGCCACAAGCGGTCCCCTGAAATGCTGATGTCACCCTGACCCTGACCGCACAGGCACGCCGTCCGCACCGCGTCCTCTCTCATGGCTCACGTGCATTAGCGAGCCTCCAGGCTGCTGGACAGGGTGCATGTTTAGGGCTGTGAATGGCCGGCTGCTGTCCTTCGTCTAAATACTTACATTACAGCTTCGGGGCCTTAGGCTTCCCCGGACCCTGCTGACATTCCTCAAGGGCAAGTCCCACGTGAGGAAGATTTCGCTGCCCGTCAGCCTGTCCGCCTCCCTGGAAATAACTTTCCATCCCAAGGCTCAAACATCCGGGCATAGTCTGGACTCGCGTGTGCCCCGCAGAGCTGCAGAACGCGGGGGCTTTGCGGAGCCACTTTCCGGGGTGCTGGTGACCGCTCCGGCCCAGGGGCCGGCCGGCTGTGTGCAGCGGGCCTGGGAAGGTCTGGCCAAGCGCTTGCTGATTTGCATAATGGGGCTGTGGCCAAGAGGATAAACCTCCTTGCAGGCTGCAGATCTCCACGGCTTTTTCTCCCTGCGATCCCAGGCACTCGGCTGCCAAGTGGCTGTGAGCTGTTCTTAGGGCTGAGAACTCACCACCGGGCAGGCAGACACAGCTCTGTGGGGGACAGCTGTCTGTGTCTCTGACACCTGTTGCAGGAAGAAGAGGCAGGTGCCCTTGTCCTGGGCTCGAGGGAACAGCCGCTGACGGCGGACGCAGACCGTCTCAAAGCTGTGCGGGGGCCAGGCAGAGAGGGTGGAATGCGCCCCCAAGAATCTCATCCACCGGCCCGGTGGCCCTGCCCACCTGCAAAGGCACAAGAGGGCCTGCAAAGAGGACGTGTGTCTCCTGCCCGTGAGCCTTCTCTGCAGAAGCGGGGCTGCTGAGCTTTACTGAGTGTCATTTCTTTTTAATGTTTGCGTGAAAGGAGAGCTGCAGGCAGGAATGAAGGCAAGCGGGCAGGCAGGCAGGAAGAGGAGGAGGAAGCGCTTTATTTTATTTAGTTGTTCATCTTGGTGGTCCTGCTCCCACCCCTGACCGTGGGTCTCAAACGTGCATCCTTGGGATGTATGTGGACTGCACCCAGCTGACTTAACCACTACACCACCAGGTCACGCCCTGAGTGTATTTTCTTAAGCGCAAGTGGCTTTTCTGTCTGGACTTGGCAGGTCAGAGAGCTTTCCTAACCGCAGAGGGCCGGTGAGAACAGGGTCCCCTGAGATAATATTCCGCCTCCCAGCCGCCGCAGCCCTCCCGGGACACAGCCGCGTACTGAGACAGGGCGTGGATGCCCCGCACCTCAGAGGGCGCGGTTGTGTTCAGTGTTGGTGAAAGGGGTTGGGTGCCAGGAGGCTGCTCAGCTACGGGGGGCCACCAGTCAGCCTGCAGCCCCGGGTCCCGAGAGCGCTGGCCGTCCGAACCAGTGTCGGGACAGGCCCCCTTCGGCAGGCCTGTTATTTCTGAAGCCATCAGCTAAGCGCTGCCCGGTCTGGCCGCACGGACGCCCGCACCTCGTGCTTCCCGCCCGGCTCTCCTCCTCCCGGGCAGACTCGCCCTCGCCTCAGCCCGGATGGGGGCTGTGGGCACGGGGGCTCGGGGCAGCTTTTATGGCCCCTCGGCCGTGGAACCGAGACGAGGCTGCCTGGTGGTGCTGCTCCTCGGACACAGCAAGGGGCCCTCTCCCCTAGGGGCCCAGAAGCTCAGTCCCCTTCTTGAGGGGAAGGGGTGACAACTCCAGCTGCAGGGACCCCGGAGGATGCCAGCACGGGGCCTGCGGGAACCAGACAGACGGGGACCTGAGCGGCCTGTGCCCGGAGCCTCCCGCAGGGCCCTGTGCCGCGGGGCTTACAGCAGGCGGCTCACAGATTGATGTCATGGGTGACACGGAGCCTTCGTAAGGGGGCGAAGACCCAAAAATGAGCAGCCTCTGGGTTTGACACTGCAGCTGGGGCACTTGGCGGGTCGCGGGCGCCTGCGGGAAGGGGCGCCCGTGCCAGTGACTGGGAGACATCCGTGCAGGCTGCTTCTCATGTCTTCTCACACCCCCGGCCTTGGGGACACGGAGGCTCCTTCGCTGCGGGTCCAGGGACGCACCCACGTCCCAGCAGGGCCTGTGGCCTGCAGCAGGGGCGGCTGAGGTCAGAGCCCTTCCCGCACCTGCTATGAATCAAATTCCTGAGTTCAGACTGGGGGAGGCTCTGCTGTTGTTCCCTGTGTGCCCCCTGGACCAGCAGCCCCGCGGGGCCCTGGCTGCCTGCCTACTGGACACGCCTCTGGGTGACAGCGCCCCCGGGGGTCCATCTGTGCATAATTGGGAGCCAGCCTGTGGAGCCTTTGAAGGGAGACAGGAAGGACCCAGTCATCGGGCCTGGAGGGAAGAAGGAAACGCCTTCCCCTCCTTCCTGGTGAGCAAAGCAGAGAAGCGGCAGCAGAAGAAGCCGATGCAAACTCATTAGCGATGGCTGCAGGCCAGCACTGGGGACTCAGGACGGAGCTTCTGGGAGCAGGCTCTGGTCCTCTGGTGCCCATTCCCGGCAGCTTCAAAGGGACCAGTGTGCTGACTGAGGGGTAATGTGTGGGGCCTCCGGGCCTGGCTGCATGAGTGGCGCTTCCCGGCCATCACTAGGGGCCTGCAAAGCAGTTTTCCGGTTTCTCTTTGAGGAGCTGGCTTCCAAGGCCGCCTCCAGATGGGCGCGAGCAGACCTGGTGTCCTCCGCTGCGGGGCACTCGCAGTGATGAAGGAGCGGCTCTGTCCTCTGAGTACCCGTCTCCACGCCCACCTCGCCGTGCAGGCCCCCTGACCCCCGGTCTCTGTGTCTTGTCCATCCCCACAAGTGAGGTGGGGCCACCATCACACCCCAAGTTCTGACCAGGGTTTAGAAGAAGGTTCCCTCACCCTCCAGCCTCAACGCTTCCGTGTGGGGGGTCACGTCCGGAGCAGTGGGGCCCCCCCGCTCCCCTCCCTGCCTGGGAGCCCCCCACCCCCGTTGCGGGTCCTCCGAGCGGCATGGGGCTCCGGCAGAGACACTGCGGCTCTGTCTGCGCTCACGCCAGGCGGGGCCCGGGCCCAGCGGAGAGAAGGTCTCTTCTCGCTGACCAGGGCCGCCCTCACGGTCTTCACAGCTCACGGCACGTGGGACCAACTCCCAGAGCGTCTGCTGGGATGGAGCTCGGCTCAGCTGAGGGGTTTGTGAGACATGAGGAGGCTCCATGGGAGCCTCGGGGACACGCACGGAGCCCACGCTCCACAGACAAGCTCACGCCGCCCGGCACCTGCACACACCTGTGTCGTCAGCACGGCGTCCGCACGAGCTGAGCGCACCCGACAGCCTCCTGCCTGCGAGCAAGCACGCCTGCGGGAGGGAGACGCCGGCTGGCTGCCCGGCAGCATCCGTGTGGGTCCCTCAGACGCCCTTAAGGGTGAGTGTGTCCCGTCTGGGTGAGATGCGCCTTCTCTCTGCTCCTGCCGAGACAGGAGTCCCCCTCCCGCCTGGTTGAGGGAGCTGCGTGTCACCTGCACCGGCGCCGGCCCAGGGGGAGGTGGGCGCGCGAGTCTGACGGGAGTACTGTGCCCGCCTGGACCGTGTCTCATCAGGAGACACTCAGTTCTCGCACGTTCACTCACACACTCACATGCTCGCTCACACACTCACATGCTCACTCACACGCTCACTCACACACACACTCGCTCACTCACACGCTCACTCACACACTCATGCTCGCTCACTCACACACTCACACGCTCACTCACACGCTCACTCGCACGCTCACACGCGCTGCTCCCTTGTGCTCTGGAAGCTGTGCTGCGCGTGCTCCCGCTGTGATAACACTGCAGGGCCCGTCCCTGGGGGAGAGACACGGAGGACAGGCGTCTGGCTGAGACGGGACCGCCTGTGCCCCCGTGGACCACTGAATGGAGACGGGGTCTCTGCACCCACTCACCACCCTGACTGGCAGCCCCGTGCTTGTCAGGAAGCCGCCCGCCCCCTCCTGGAGCGTTGGGGTCAGGAGCCGCATGGCCGGGTCCACCGCGAGCTGCACAGCCTGGCCTGCTGGCCCGTTCAGAGCCTTCCTGTCCTCCCAAGGAGGCCGGGCTCTCTGCGGAGGGAGGCAGCCTGCCGAGTCTCCACAGGGGCGATGGGGGGCTTTGGGAGGTGGGCCCAGACCAAGACTTGGCCTCTTGAACAGGCGGACAGAGGGCACCTCTGCAGCTCCATTGAGGAGCTGCTGACCCACGACCCTGCCCCGCGATGCGCCCTCCACGGACCCCCCTCCCGCCCCCGCTGTGCTGGGCCTGGAGGGTGGGCTCAGCTCAGCTCAGCCTGATTCCTGCCCCGCCCTGCAGTGAAGTGGGGCAGAGCGGTCAGCCAGTAACAGCATGGACGTGTGCACACGGCTCTGTGTGGCTTGGGGAGCCACACAGCTGGGGAGCCGGGGCTGGCGGAACATTTCTCCCCGGGACAGTGGTCTTTCTGCAGGACTCCCGGCTTCCGGGCGTCTGGAAGCTTCCAGAGCTCACGCCAGGAATTCAGGTCTGTGTGTGCTCTTCACGCTTTCCGGCCCCGGCTCTCCCGCGGCCCCGCCGGGACCCTCCCAGCTACGGGTCTGGATGGCGTCTCGGAGACTTGGCTCCCAGACCAGCTCCTGCCCGGCTCCTGGACGCTCGCCGGCAGCCTGCGTGCTGGAGGGAGCTGCCGTCTCCCGTGACTTCAACCTGAGGATGACGCTGTGACAGCACACAACCCCACCCTGATCAAATGTCCAGTGGGCTGCACCGGGCTGGGAGACGCCGGGAGACAGGCTGGCTCCTGTCTACGCCACTCGGGAGGGGACACTCGCTGGCCCAGCGCAAGGGAGGCCCAGCGGGGTCACACGCTTGTGTGACTGCAGGGTCTGCCCGCCATGACCTTCGAAGGCTGTGGAGGCAAGTCGCCGGGCGAGGGGCGCCCTCCCAGCCGTCCTTGCCAGCCTGGGCCACTCTCCCTGGAACCTTAAATCCTCGGCACGTGGAGTCAGCAAAACCAGAAGCCACGGACATTTCTGAGAAATCGTTCTTCAGAATTAATGGCAATATGGCTCTAATAAAGCACGACGGGTTCTAATTGATAATTGCACTTTCTGTATTGCCATAAGTAAGGCTAAAAGCTTCAGATATTGTATTTAAGTTTCTACTTTAAAAACCCAGAGCAATCCAGCCAGATTCCCTTCCATTAGAGAGAGAGGGTTTCAGGTTTGCACATCGACACTGGAGAGAAAGCTGCACTGATGGCAGAGGGCGAACTTCGGTGTGAAGGCTTTTCATGTCGCTTGCACCTTGATTTAGTCTCTGGAGCCTCGTGATGTCTCCGGCTGACACGCATTGGGCTGCTGCCTCCAAGGGCGGGGCCTGGTCTCCGCGTTGTTCCAGGTGGGCTCGTAGCTGGAGAGAAGACGCCTCCACGGGGGCCAGGCTGTGGGACACCCTCTGGGGAGCCTGGACACAGGGCTGCTGGGCATGAGCCTGGCACCTTTTCTTCTAAAGGGGCAGCACGAACGTAGGTGAGCAGACGGGCAGGCGAGAGAGGAGGATGAAGCACTTTAATCTATTTTGTGGTTCATCTTGGTTATTCCCGCTGCCCTGGGACGCGAACCTGGGTCCCTGGGTGTACACAGACCGTGCCTGGCCCGAGGCGGTGGGCCTAACCACAACTCCACCAGGATGCACTGAGCCTGTGCTCTTCCGGGGCCAGTGAGAGGACCCCTTGGAGTGGGTGGGCGGCCCCAACTCAGAATC
This sequence comes from Solenodon paradoxus, assembly GCA_004363575.1. Lineage (NCBI taxonomy): Eukaryota > Metazoa > Chordata > Mammalia > Eulipotyphla > Solenodontidae > Solenodon > Solenodon paradoxus. The sequence continues at coordinate 44,574 of RJWH01005715.1, read as the reverse complement.
CAGCTCCGCAGAGATCCGCAGGCGGCGCCCAGCCCCTGCCGCTCTTGTGACTGAGATGCAGCATAAAGCCCAGTGGCACTTGGGGGCATCAGTTTGAAGTTACAGGAGGGACGGGCAGAGGCTGGGTCGGCAGCGTTGGAAGCTGGAAAAGCAGGCATGTCATCGTTAAGGAAAACGTGTCATCCAAACCTTCTGGCAAGGTTCTCAGCCCTCGAACTCCCTACATGGAAAGAAGAATCCCTGAGACTTAGGGATGGACTCTCACCCAACATGTGGCAGCGGCCAAAGGAATGACCCAGGCTCTGCAGCGGACAAGCAGGCCCACGGGCTTCGGTGCCCTTGAAGTGGCAGCGAGGGCTGGCAGGGAGATGCTGGGGCCCACGGGCCAGAAGTGGGAATGGGGCTGTGGGACCAGAGCCAGCGCCCTGGGGACTGAGGCAGGAGGGGCCTCCCATGGGGAGCTCGCTGGAGAGAGAGCTGGAGGCAGGGCCACCGGCGGGCCCGGGAGGCCCTGGAGGCCGCGGCCAGTGTGGGCTGAGACACAGATCCCGGGGAGGACGGCGTGGCTGCATGACCGCATGGGTCCCTGCTGTGCTGGGAAGGGGCTGGGGGCTGAGCAGGACAAAGCTCTGACCGTGCAAGGGCGACCCCGTAAACGAGGTGACATCCACCAGGGTCTCTGTGTCCGTGACTAAGAGGACCGGCCCCCAAAGGCAGACCACAGTGGGTGGGTCCTGCACGTGAGGGGAGGGGTATGCGGTGGACCGTGTGTCTACAGCTGTGTCTGTGGGCACGTGGTGGCTGGTGTGTGGGGACGTGGGTGTGTGCGTCTTCATGCGTCTGCGGTCTGCGTGGCGTGCACGTGCAGGTGTGCACGTCTGCACACACACACACGGGGGGCTGCGAGGGAGCGGAGCCCACAGGCGCACACGGGCATGCACATACGTGCCACGAGCCTGCTCTGCACGCGTGTGCTGTTCGTGTGCGCAGGGCAGAGGGACGCAGGGGCAGACCTTGGGCTCCGCCCGGGTGAAGCCGGCCCCCGTGTGCCAGCGGTGCCCACTGCCCTGGGTCTGTTCGCAGAGCCTCTGGACAGGACCCCGCGGCTTGGCGTGCGGCGGGGCGCCTTTGGACCCCAGCCCTCCCGCCGCGGGGCCCACGCTCCCAGCACGTTCCCACAGAATGGTGTGCCCCTTAAATTTGCCAAATTGCTACAAATCAGTTTGTAATCACTTCTGTTTGCCTCTCCAATTAAGGAGGCAGTGGATTTACCTACCAAACGATTCATCAGCTGAAATCCCCCCGGAAAGATTGTGTAGCCTGAGTACGCCCCCCAGATCGAGGCCTGGGCGTGGGGCCGGCGCCAAACCACACAGGGTGCAGTCAGATCCCAAATAGCTGACCCCTGCGACCTTCTCACCAGCACTTGCTCCGTCTGCTGCTCCTCGTTTTCATGGGATCAAGGGCGTCTCGGGGAGCAGCAGCCCCGCAGGCCGTGACCTTAGTCAGCACGGCTCCTATCTGGCCGGGACCCTGCTTGCTCAGCGCCCCGAGGGGCCCACGAACAGCTGGTGGAGAGGCTCTAGGGTCAGGGCCAGCCTGGAGGAAGGACCGGGGCTGGGGCGTCCAGCTGCCTCAGTCTCCCCAGGACGTGGAGCAGCGGCCCTAGCCCGGCGGCCGGAGCATTAGAAACTGCTGTCCGGGCTGGAGGCTGCAGACCAGGCAGGCAGCGGAAGGGGCTTCTCCTCCAGCCCCGCCAGTTTGGGGGCCCCTGGCATCCGTGGGCTTGTGGGAGGGTTGCCCCACCTCCACCTCCGGCTGCCCCGGCCTCTCCGGGTGTCGCCATGTGCAGAGGAGGGAGGCGGCTGGGGACCGAGGAGATGTGTCCAGAGGGAGCCGACCACAGCCTCACCATTCACCCCCGTGTTGCTGACCTGGCTGAAGTCCACGCCTGCCCCGCTGGGACAGGACTCCCCCGTCAGAGACCAGGCAGGTCTGCTTGCTCCTGCCCAGTGTGCCTGGGTTCCTCGCCCGTGAAGGATGTCGGCCTCTCCACAGCCAGGATGGGATGGGTCAGGGCCTCCCTCCATCTCCTGGCAGATTCTGCCTGGCGTCCCCACCCCCCATGCTCCTGCACCATCGACCCCGTACCCACGGTGGACGGGTCTCCACCTTCATGACCTGTGTGCACAGCCTCTGGGCCCCTGTGGGCTGTGCCACCATCTACTCTTTGCCCCACTGAGCTGGGCCCAGACCCTCGAGGGCGCAGCGTTCTGGAAGGGTCCAGGGCCAGTCTCGGCCAGGCAGCTGGGGGAGGGCCGCCTCCACCACAGACCGGCTGGCAAGGCTTTCCCGTGTCCGCTGCATCTCTGCTGTTTTTCCCCGCCTGTTGTGGTCCCGTCCCCTCCACTGGTGCCCTCCCACTGGTGACGACGAGCCCGGGCACAGAGGAGCCTCACACGGCCTCTGCCTCCTCCGAGGCTGGGAGGCCCCGGCCAACTGCACCTCCTCTCTGGCCAGCTGGTCAGTTGGGGAGCTCCTGGGTGGTCCCGTGTGGACTCCAGGGGGTGGCAGGAGGTCAGGGACGTGCCTGCCTCCCTGTCAGGCACGGAGGTGGCCCGGCGACAAGCCCAAGCCCACAGCAGCTTGGAGGCTGGGCGCTCCCTGTCGGTGCGTCTCTAATGAGAGAAGTAGGGGCAGCCCGGCCAGTGGGACCCACGCTCCACACAGGGACTCGCCTTCCTGGCTCTATCTGCTGAAACCCCTTATGATTCAGAGTGGAAGGGAGTTTGTCGGAAGGCCATTACCTGCAGCCACTTCTGGAAGCTGCTGAGCGTGAGTGCGCAATTAATTAGCAGGCACAGTTCTCACAGTCCCAAAGTAAAAGTTAAAAATCTGTTTTATCGAGCCCTGTCTCCTGCGGGCATCACTGTCGGCAGAGCTCAGGGAGACGGGCATTTGCATATGATGCCAAGTGGAAGTTTCCATAGCAACTGGCATCCTGGGCGCCTGGCCGTGGGTGCAGCCACACCTGCAGGTGAGCGTGTCTGTCTGCCAGGGGACTGCACCTTGTACCTGCACCCCGCAGCTCTCCAGCCGTGGTACATGCAAACACTGTGATGGGCGGACACCTCAGAGCAGAAAACTGGGTGTCTGCGGTTCTTACAGCGGTGGTTTAGCAAGAAAAGAGAAAAGGGAAGAAGGGGAGGAGGAGGGGGGGAGGAGGAGGGGGACGAGGATGAGCCGAAGAGAAGCGGGGTAAGTGGAGGGAGAGTTGCTGGAGGGAGAGGAAGAAGGCTCTGGAGTCTGAGCAGAAAAACAAGGACAGGACCAGAACCTTGGATGTTTGGTCTCCCGGGTGTATGGACCCTGGGTTTGGGCTCTGAACCAGGGCCTTGCAGGTGTCTGAAAGAGGTGGGTGCTGAGCTTGGGCGGAGGAGAAGCCCGGCAATGCAGCTCCGGCCCAGAAGGGGTAATGGGGCCACTAGCTCTGGCCGATCTCCAGGAGCCTGACCAAGGAGCCAGGGCCAGGAAAGGCCCAGGGACGGTGAAAGAAGGCAGCCTTCCTGTCCCGGCTGGAAAGGAGCGGCATCAGCGCATTGGGAGCTGGTGTGTGACCCCGCGCTCGCACGCGCCTGCCCTGCTGCTGCTGCTGCTGCCCGGAGGCAGGTCGTCAGGTGCCCGAACAGTGTGCGCTGGTGCAGTCAGGCGCCGCAGGAACGACGGGGAGTCGTCCCTCCCGTGCACGGGCTGACAGGCTGCAGAACGACAGCCACTCGTTTATGCTTTCCAGAGCACGACGCGGTCCAGCAGTCGGGGGCGCAGATGGGCGCTGCACCCTGTCTCCCGTCTGGGAGACTGAGGCGTGGGAGGCGCAGAGCTGTCGGAACGCTGGGGCGCGCTTGTCGCTGGCGCTGCCTCTGCCTCACCTCTCTAGAGACACGCGGGGTTGGCTTGAAACATCAGGACCACTGGCCAGCTTTCAGAGTGACCGAAACTCAGGTGCCCGGGTCCAGGGCTCAGGTCCTGGCTCTGCCGTGAGCTAGTGCCGGACCCAGGAGCCACAGAGCAGGGGTGGCCGGGGTCTCCCACTGCGAGTGGTGGGTGGTTCAGTCGACGGAGTCAGGTAGGGAGTAGGACTCGGGGAGCGTGTCGCGTGTGGGTGTGAGGGGCAGACTCGGGAACAAGTCCACATGTGCTCATGCCTGGTTGCTGTTGATTTAGAGAACCCTCCGTGACCCACGCGATAATCCTGAGTTGATGAAAATCCCTTCCCAATATTATTTCTCATATTTACCTTCCCAATATAGCTCACATCCTCTCAAACCGGGCACGGTCTCCTGGTCTCTCCTGGGAGCACCAGCTTGAGGCCTTGACAGCTATGTGCCCAGAGATTCAACCTGCGCTCGTGGAAGAGCTGCCGGGGGGCCCCGTGGACAGCGACATCTGCAGGGGAGCCTCTGGGCCAAGGAGGTCACCCACCTCCTGGGTGGGCCTGGTCCAATCCGTTGAGGGGCCTTAAGCACAGAGAGGGCCTCTCCCCGGCCAGCCCCCCTGCCTGTGCTCACACGTCAGCGCCTCCCTGCCCTCCCTGACCCTCGCCATCCTGGAGACCAGCTCCTCGGCTAGATCTCTGGACGTGGCGTGTCCGTCTATTCTATGTCCATGCAGCGCTATGTCTGCCCATCTGTAGCCGCATCTCTTTCCACCTCCAGATGCCTTTCTATCTGCGGAGAGAGATGGAAATCTAAGCATCAGTCTAGACGTGAACACAGGTGGAGACTTCGAGTCAGGCGTCTATCGCAGTCCATACCGCTCCGTCCACCCACATCTTAGCAACAGATTATGATGTGACCGATTATTCATACAGACGCATGAATGCCAGATGATACAGAGATCGCAGTGCCGACAGCCCCTCTAGTGGAAACCCTAACCGCCATGTGGGGTATTAAGGGGGTGATTAGGTCTGAGGGTGGGGCCCTCATAGCAGACACCTGCCGTCTCCCTCACGCCTCCACCCTGTGAGGTCAACAGATGCTTCCCTCCAGACCCCACCAATGCCCTGACCTCAGCCCCGGCCTCCGGAGCACGGAGAATGCGTTTGTGCCGTGAGAAGCCCCGTCTGGTATGTTGGTGTCTCAGCACAAAGGAAGATGGAGACGGAGAGCTGTCACCTGCATCGCTTCACCCGCATCCTCACCCTCCACCTCTTCATCCTCTGGTGCAGATCATGCTCCCGTTTCCTGCTGGGGCCTGCGTGTGGGTGCAGACGTGTGCGTGGCGCGTGTGGGCACAGACCCACCAGTCCTCTTCTTGGCCAAACCCAGCAGACACCCTGACTCGGCAGCATCGGCAGCGTCCCCGCTTCGGGTCAGGGCAGATCCCTCGGGCCCAGCACCCCGTGGCACTGTGCCGCTGCTCCCTCTGCGGACACAGGCCCCGGGCGAAGCGCTGGCTTTCTTGAGCCCCCAGGGAGCAGCGCAGGCCCGGCTGCACGCAGGGCCCACGCTCGTCTCTGACTCAGTTTACTGTCGCTGAGACGGACGACACGCCCCCTGAGCTGGAGAAGAGCGGCGAGCCCTCCGAGCCGGGCCTCCCATCTCAGTCACAGTGGCGTCCCCAGCGCCGTGTCCTGGGCCCCGGGAACCCCGGGAGGCAGGCGCTGGGCGTGTGTGTATAAACAGGCATCGGTTGCGGGCAGAGGGCATCCTAATTGCCACCCATCTCTGGAACGCCACACGGAGCACGGTTTCCTGCTATTATTTTACATCTGAAAGAGCTCGTTGAGGCTCCGCGTTTCCCCTCCGGAGACATGGACACACAGAGAGGCGTGAACACAAAAAACGCATGGCCGTTCCTGTGCGTGACAATCTCAGGCTGTTTGTGCGGCGACTCCGTGTCAGCGGGCGCACGGGCGAGCACCTGGGACGCCGGGCGGTGATGCAGCCCGTCAGGTGGCAGTGCCCACCCGGCTACAGTGCGTTTCCTCATCGGCTCAGTCGGCGCCCGGGGCCGCGACTGGCCTGGAGGGGCCGCGGTTCCCCAGTCTGTGGCCTGGCCCACTCGGGAGACGCTGGTCCCAGGATGTTTTCTGCCACTGCCCTAATGACCCGCTGCAGAGCCACCGTCTCGGACACCACCCCTGTCTCACAAGGACATTTCCTCAGGAGACAAACAAGCATGCAGACCCCGCTTTGAAGGGGCCGCAGGGACAGGCTGAGCACGACTCCCAGTGCGGGCGCGGCTGTGGTCTAGGACAGGGGTTTGATGGACACAGAAGTTAGAAAACGGAGCATCTCGCGGGAAAGCAGCGTGGCTGGTGAGACGCCCGCTGTCCGGTGCAGAGGTAGAGGCGGTGAAGGCTCATGGACATTTTTATTCAGAGAGCCTTTCACTTGCATTAGCCAACCTACCTGAAATCTGCCCCCCGGCTCGGAGGCGGAGGAGCCCGAGAGCTCCCACCCTGGAGCTCTGGGTGTTTGAAAGAAACGACTCCTTTGCTGGGTTGGCCACACAAGGAACCCTCGAGGTGGGTGTGGCCGGCCTGCCCACGGCTTCATGCTTCACGATTAGGCTCAAGAGCAGCTGAGAGGGGTGTCTGTGCTGAGCGGAGCAGGGCTGCTGGGGCTGAGCCTGGCGGACATGGACCAACGGACACTCCAGGGGTGTAAAGAGATGAGCGGCTTGTCCACAGGCCTGGTGGCCGCGCCTGGGGGTTGAGCTGGGCCCGCCGAGGCCTCGTGGCATCATGTCCGAACAGCCTCTGAGCAGCCTCCGTGCACCTGGGTGACTGATGGCGTCACCTGCCATCTGGGCTAATTTAGACGGTTTTCTGCACACTCCTTTCTTCATGCTGAGCACCGACGCTGAGAGATTCTAGTCAATCTGAGCATGAGGACATCGGTCCACTGCTGGTCTGAGATGGGGCATGATGGGTGGTATGTGGAGGGCTGGCTCCCGGGACGGCCAGGCCTGGGGTCGTGCTGGTGGACGGGAGGCCCGGCCAGGCTGCTGCCTCCTCAGCTAGACCGAGGCTCCAGGTCACCAGGACACTAAGTCCCGAGAAACACAACTCCTGTGGAGAGAGCCGGAGACGTCCCTGCACAGATAAGGAAACTGGGGCCCCGTGATGTGTGCCCTTCACTCAGGAGATGAGTGCCATCCCGGCCTCAACACACCCCTTGTGCTGCGCCCTGTGTCCTCCTGGGTCCTGTCCTGTCCTGATGAAGCTCTCTTCCCTGACCTACCCTCATGTCACCCTTAGTCCTGCGGATGATGCTGTCACCGGGCAGGAGCGAGTTGCTGCTTCCTTGGGGCAACTGTCCCGTTTCGTCCTCCACAGACAGCACTGCGTGCTGGAGTCTCCCACCTGAAGCAGGTCCATGGAGTCACCTGTGAAAGGCCTCGAGCTATCAGCCTGAGCACTAATCCACTTGCTTCTGGAAGCAGGATGTAACTGTGACTCCCTGCTCCCCGTATCTCCCTCCCAGGGATGAGCGCTTTTCCGCGGCGGCTCTGCACCGGTGCCAGAGCAGGGGCGGTGCCAGAGTCAGAGGGTCCAGTGAATAGCTGCGTCTCCAATCAGAGATCCACGCAGCTGGGTCACCCCTGCTCTCCCGGCGTCTCCACCCCATTACAGCACCGATTCCTCCCCCGAGGACAATGCAAACTCGTGCAGCATCTGCCCTTTCACCAATCCTCATCCCGGTGGTCTGCTGAGCACAGGATCCCTTCCTACGAATCAGCCAGCTGGCTCCTTCTTTGCCCTGTGGCACTGCGAGGTGACAGCAGGAGCCACATCAGCTGAGCTGACTGCCTGCCGTACTGTTCTGGGTGCCAGTCTGCACAAACCTGCCGCCTGTCTTCTCTGTGCACTTGGCACCAGGCCTCCACCCAATGGGCCCAGAGAGGTTTCGCAGGACACACAGCAGAAATGTGGACAGCAGAAAGGTGAGCTTGAGTTCCTGACCCCACCATCTACACATAGCCCTAAGCCCATAAGATTAGCAAGTGGCGAGAATCCAGGGTCCGCCTGCAAAAAAGCACTTATTCTTATTCTGCGTGGGGGCTCATCCAGCCACCACCATGGGGAGCTGGAGCCCACGGAGGGAAGCAGGGCTGGGTCTGTGTGTGCAGAGAGCTCTGTTCGTGACTCAGTTCTCGTTTTTCCTGACACTGAATGCAGCCCGAGAGTTTCAGCTGCATGAAATAAATTCCCGTTTTTGCTTATGACAGTTTCTATCAAATTTTGTCACCTTCTAAAGAAAGAATCAACGGATCCAATATTGCTTCATTTTTCACAACTTAAGTAGTATGTGAAATCTAAAGATAAAGTTGCCTTTTTAAAATCAAGATAGATGCTGAAGAGAAAGGAAAGCTGAGCAAGCTGTGGGATCCCTCCCTCAGCACAGTCAGCTGGTGGGAGCTCGCCTGAGTCTGGGGCTCAGGCTATGCCTCTGCCTCTGGTAGCAGCTTTGGGCTGCCCCAGCCCCGCAGCAGGAGGGGGGCCGCCCTACACACACGTTCCCTGCCCTGCTGGAAACTTTCTCCTTCTCTTATTGCCCCCAAATTGGCTTTCAAGGAAACTTACTTTGGTACATTTAAAACTTCAGGTATAATGTCAGCAGGCATTTGAAGCAAAGAAAGAGGTGGGTTGAGTAAGAACTAGACAACAGAAAAAAATGTCAACTTGTTCTCTTTACAGACAGCCTTTTTAAGTGTGAGAGAAAACGAGGCAACAGGTGGTGAGAGAGCCTCCTGTGGGGGACACAACATCCAGGGCTGCTGTGAGGAAGTCATTCCTGTTCCTTATGCTCTGGAAAACACTGTTTCATCCACGGCTGATGCGTGTTTGACGTGATCCCCCAGCCATCACCATGGTTTAGCGGATAAACACACTCTAATTTTCCTCTCTGTTCTCATCCACTCAATCGCATTTGTTTTCATTCACTGATTTAAATTAGAGATACTTATCCTCCAGCACATCCCAGGGTCACCGGGAAACATAATTGGAAAGTAACTTATCTTAGTGTCAGTAAAGACGTGCCGATTAGACATGACTTAGAGGTTTGGGCTTCCTGAATGCTAGTCTCTCGGTCCTGCGATGAGCCCTGTGCCTTGGGAAGAGCTTTGAGGAAGGAACGGGCAGGGGTTTGGGGCGGGTCCTGGCAGACCTCCCTCCCTGTGCAGGTTCACATCGTGATGCGTCCCTTTCCCACCTCACTACTCCTGCCAGTGAGGCCATGCGTTCTTGCTCTGAGTGGTGCGAGCAGTGGTGACATGGAGTCCTACTCACCAGGATGTCCCAACGCCCATCACATCACATCTCATCCCTGCAGGAAATCTTTGCTTCCAACTGTGGAGAAACTAAAGCCATAGCCCAAGCCCCACAACCAAGGGCCGTCGGGATTCAGACCACCATCCGCTCTCTCATAACAAGCACGCTTTGCTGTTGGACCCAGGTTCACGTTCAGAGTCAGCTAGAGGCAGACCAGGCTCTGCCACCGCCGGGCAAGTCCCTTGACCGTGAACATCAAACTCTTTGTAAAAACAAAGATGACAGTGTCTCATGCACGGGGCACTGGGCATGCTGGGGACCTCATGTGTTTGGAAAGACCTGGGTGAAGAAATCATTCAAAACGTGTGGTTCTGTATGCATGAGTGTGAAAGGAGAAAGCTCCTTGGATTAGGGTCCATCAGATGCCCAAGGTGAAGGGACTCTGCAGATGCAATTAAGGTCCCTAATCAGTTGACTTCAAGTTAATCAACAGGAGAGTGAGCTGAGGGGATCATCTTGGTGATGATCTTTGGTTATAGATAAATGGATAGATGGATAAAGATTGATTGTGCAGACACAAATATTTTCGTCTTTCACTAGTACATTGAATGGGAAGTTATATTGTGTATTAGTTTTCTACTGCCGTGTGATAAGTAATCACAAACTTAGTGGCTTAAAGATCTTGCTTCTCATAGTCTGAGGGCTGGGGGTTCTGGATACCAGTGAGCTGTGCCTTCTGCTCAGGGTCTCCCCAAGCAGAAGTCAAGGTGACAGCTGGGACGAGGCCCCACCTGGGGCTTAGGACTCTCTTCTAAGTCACTGGTTGGTTGGATTCTGTTTCTATTTCAGAACTGAGATCCATCCGCTCCTGGAGGCCTCATCGCCCTGCCAGCGCCCCGTCCTCAGCATGGCCGCCTGCTTCTTTCCAGCCCACGGGAGGTGGCTGCTGCTTCTCATCTCTTTGAGGCGCCACCTGCTTGGGTCGGGCTCATGAAGGACAAACTCTCTCTGGATTAACTCAAAAAAGGTTTGAACCTAGCCTTGAAAATCCCTTTGTCATGGGAGGAATAAATGTTCCCCACATTCAGGGGAAGGGGCCTTAGAGATTACATAAGCAGGGCCTCCTAATGGTGGGGATCCCATCTTAAAATTCCCCCGACCGCCTCTTAGAAAGAAACTCAAGTTCACTCTTTCTCCCTTGACAATTTCTAATGCTGATGATTTCACGCATACTTGATTAAAAATGAGGTCTCTGTGCTCATCTATGAAAAGGGAGTACGTTGCTTTCCCTTCCTACCTGGGTTCATTGGGGGCTCCAGGTTATAGGGAATCAGACTGTGTGGCAGAGCTCAGACAGAGCTCAGACTGTGTGACAATAAGGAAAATCCAGAGTGGTGGGTTTCAGGCACGGGCTGATCAAGGACCCATGCCACGTCTCTGCGATGATCTTGACTCTCCCCGTCTCCACTCAGCCTGGCCTCCCTCAGGGTAGGCAGACCATGGCAGGAAGCCTGTGTGCGCCTGTGACTCCCCACACAGCTGTGCTCCTCTCCTTCGAATCATCAAACAGCAGAAGACCTCAGAGTCCAGTCAGCCAGTCCCTGGGGCGAGGGCAACGCCACGTGCTGATTCGCCTGCCCATTTCTGAGCATCGCTTATGGCAGACTGGATGGGGTCGCCCACCCCGACACACTCCTGAGCCCTGAGCCAGGATGGAACGAATCAGTCCCTCCCGACCTGTGCTGCTCCAACACGGGAGAATGGCGGCAGCTTCGGTGACAACCTGCATCCCCAGAGCGCTGCCAAGATGCTGCTCAGCTACAGAGCCAAGTTGTACAGAGGTCACCGAGCCCCTCAGAGCTGGACGGGGAGTTGGGGTAGAAGTGGACCCTGCCCACCCTCCAGGAACCCACACCCCCCTGGGAGACACACCGCAGTCGGACCACCCTAAAGGGAAAGTTTAGCTTTGCACAGAGGCACACGCACAGGCCCCCCGAAGCGGTGGCCTGCTCACTGCATTCAAGTGGGGTGTGTCTGCAGGGCTGCCGGAGCTGTGAGGACAGGTGTGCGGGTCCTCCCCGCTCTGCCGCCGGGCATTTCTGGGTGGCCCAGCGCTCAGTGCCCACTTCCTGGGGACCCCGCGTTCGTCATCCGAGCCGTGGAACCAGACCCACCGCGGGGGCTGAAGCGCCACCGGCAGATGAGTCTCGGGTCCCTTGCTTAGGAGTCTGAGCTCAGCTTGCCTGACAGCTTCCCTCGGGACTCAGAGGGCTGCAAGGTGACAGCCGGGTGGTGTCCCTTGCCAGAGCTCAGGGTCCTCGTCTAAGCCCGTGTGGGCAGGATTCCAGTCCTTGCTCTCGCGGGACTCAGGGCCTTGCTTTCTTTGCGGACACACAGCCAGGGGCCACTCTTCCCTCCTAGGGGCCACCTGGGTCTCCCTGCCACACGGCCCTCTCTGGACAGCAGGCTCTTCTGCTGAGGTCAGCAGCACAGGGTCCTCGTCACTCTGGCCCCACGTCAGGGAGGGGATTCCACAAGGTGTGTAAACAGGGGTCAGGAATCCCAGAAGCCACCTTCACAGCCCGCCTGCCGCTAAGTCCGTGCCCGGGCAGAGGAGCGCTTCTGCAGAGAAGGGACGCGTAGCATTGCTGAGTATTTCTTTGTAAGGATGCGGCTCTCTGGAGGCTAGGCTGGTCGCTGGTCATGAAGCCGCAGCTACCTGACGTCAGGATGCTCTGCCCCCCAGGATGATTTCAGGGGGCGGGGGCAGCAGAAAAACTCTCCCACCAGCACCACGGCCGCCTGCTGACCCCTGCCAAACGGGGCGAGCTCACGGTCCTGTACACAGGTGTGTGAAGTCCCTTCTGTTCTGTAAAAGCCTCTGCTCGTGAAGCCCCAGCACCCTGCGGCCTTGCGCTGGTCACTGGGCTAACCGGGGGCCTCGCTGCCCGCAGGCCCAGCTGAGGTCAGCAGTGCTGCCCGCTGGAGTCGGCGTCCACTCTGCTGACAGCCCAAATCGGAAATGACTAACAAGCCCCACTTAAACTGTCCTGGGTAATTTCCAAGTCCCTGTCTGCTGCAGCTTGCAAGAGAGGGCTTCCAATTTGCGGGAGAGGAAGGGAGACTGGCGAGGGCATTAAAGATGTCCTTCTCCTCCCTTCGTTAAAAATGACACCTCTCGCTCATCCTGAAGGGAGCACAGCTGTCCTGACACCTCGAGATTTTTCTTTTTTAAGAGCCTGGAAAATATGCAAATTCTTTGCAGAGAACCTGGCACACTTTTTTTTTAATGGGTTGGGTCTGATGAAGACTGATTTTGCTCAAAATTAGCTAGTTTTCTTCGTTCTTTTTTTTAATATCTGTATCTGTTATCATTCTTCTGCCTAAAATGAGTCTCTACCATATTTCAAACCTCGGGGAGGGAGCACGCAGGTGGAAAAGTCTCATTAGGACAAACCACAGTGACACCAGCCCTTTCGGGGAGGGGGTCGCTCAGCCCAGGTGAGCAGCTCTGTTCCAGGGGCCCCTCGCAGACGCTCCATCTGCTCAGCAGTTCCAGACTGGATGCAGCTAACACACACTCTGTCCCTGGGGACAGACAGTGTCCCTTTTCAAAGGGGTCTCCAGAGGGGTCTCCCCAGCTGATGGGAAGTTCTCAGTCGTTCCTGCAGGAGGCCCTGCAAGCGGGAAGGTGGAGCCACAAACCTGCGGGGCAGGACAGGGATGTCTTGCTTATTCCCCGGTTTGCGTCAGGCTCTGTGTAGAGGACGGGGACTCCGGGCCCAGGAAGATGATGCCCACGCGTCCCAGGGTGCCACCTCCTGCCCCTCGGGGGTGCGAGGCAGGCGAGGGAGACTTCGGCCGTGCGCCTGGAGCGCTGACCGCTCGGTGTTACCGCCACACAGGCTGTGTCGCACTGTCCACACCAGGGCGTCCCCAGGACAGCTTCAGGGTGGCACAGCCCCGGAGTCAGAGATGGAGGCCTGCTGGCCCGGCCGCTGGGTGGAGGCCACTGCCTGCTCTGGAGCACCGTCTGTTAGCGAGAAGCGAGAAGACGGTTGTCCCCAGAGCTTCGGGGAGAAAGCTCCACCCTCGAGGCAGGCATCCCTTGAGCAGGCATTTCGAGGCAAGTAAAGCAGGCAGAGGCTAAGGGGCGACGCGGGAGAGTCGGGAACCTAAACAACAGAGTCCCCTAAGCACACGTCGCGCGGACGTCATTGCTTGTTTCCCCCCGTGGAATAAAAAGTGATGAAATGCAGTCGGGGCTGTGTATTTAGACCCATAGAGTGTTTGGTTTTTAACGGCAGAATCATCCAGACTGGCTGGGATGGGAACACTGTCACCGAGACGGGAGGCAGGCGCACGGCTTGCGCGGCGGGGCCCAGGCGAAGGCGAGCAGAGGCTGCGGCCGCGCCGGGCAGGGCGGGGAGGCCCGTGTTTAAGTAACTTCTCCACCAGTGACTGCGATGAGCGCGAGGGAAGGGGCCCAGCGGCGCACTGGGAGACAGACGTGGACCCCACGTCACCGCGGCCGCCGCCCAGCAGCGGGGACCTGGCCTGGGCCACCGCCACCGCTGGCAGCACTCCCCTCAGCCGCCTCCGGCACGTCTCCAGCGGTGATGCGTCCGCCACCGCCGGGTCCTCAGTCCTCGCTGCCCTGGCACGCTGGCCACACATGCCCCACATCAACCGCAGCGCGGCGGCCGGGGTAAGTGAGGATGGGCCAGCCTGGGGTCCGCAGTGGCGGGGTCGCTGCTCCACGCGGCGGCTCTCGTCCGGCTCCCTGTTTGCCCCCGGAACGGAGGGGCCAGCACCCTGGGCACGGGGGCCGGCGGGACCTCCACCTCTGCGCCGCCGCACCAGCCTGGAGCAGGAGCTCAGACTGGCCCTGAGTCGGCGGCCCCCCGGAAGGAGAGGGGCGCGTCCAGGGCCCAAGGGATCCTGCAGGCGGGCGTGCGGAGCTGTGGCCCCTGGGGGCTGCCTGCCTTCCCCGCGCACAGCACCTGCTTCTAGAACACGGCGGGCTCGGGCGCGTCTGTGTCTGACGCTCACGGCAACCAGAGGAGGGACGCGGCCCGGTGTCCTTGCTGTCCGTTTCTCTCCCAGGAGACAGGGACGCAGAGCGAACCGACTCCCCGGGGTCTCAGGGACGAGGTGGGGGTCCAGTCTAGTCTCCCGATGCCAAGCCACGTGCTCTGCCCAGCTCTCCCCGGCCCCCGGGAGCATGCGTTCCGGGAACTCAAGCCCCAGGCATCTCAGCTGCTTCTCCAAGACTGAGTCCCATCTTCTGCCTTCAGCCACGCACGGCTTTCACTACGGCTGCGCGCGATGTTTTTCACAAAAGCCACGGACTCTTTACAACTGAGTGTCAACCCGTGTTCCCCAGCGTGTCCCCTTCACCTGGGGACATGGCGCGGCCACTGGGACGTGCTGGGGCTGAGCTGGGGGTGCCCTGTGTGTGGGCTTCATGAGCCGGGTGGCGTAGGCCTGGCTTCTAGAACTTCTGCTCCCGAGCGCCGGTCTCCAAGAACCGGGCCTCAACCGGGAGCTGGGCGAACGCCGCCGTAGGAGCGTGACTTCACGCCGGCGCTGTTTGGAACACGTGGTGTCGGAGCTCGCCTGCCGGAAGTCCCCCAAGTGCCCGAGAAGGGTGGGGACACTGGTTCTCTCATCATCCCCGCGTGAGACGCGAGCTCTGGGGGACATTCTCAGCCACCCGTCTGCAGTTTCTAGAACACAGAATGCGTGGTGGTGGAAATTGTCACGACTGTGTTAGAATCTGTGGTTAAGGTCCAACCCAGAGCCGAAGGGCCACCGGCTGCCACTGTGCCCACGTGGCAGGTCCTCCCCGGGGCAGCGAGTGGGTCGCGGCTGCGGCCAGCGTCTCCGGTCCCCCGGTCCAGCGTTCTGAGACAGCAGGCATTTCCGTCCAGCCAGGGACAGGGTGGCATTTCCCGTGACACCATCACATAGACCCAGCGAGGAGTGGTGGCCACGTGTCTACGTTACGGGGACGGCGGCTGGGACACCGGGCAGCACTAGCCAAATGCATCGTTTCCGGGCTAATTTGTCAAATTCTCTCGGAATGACACATCACCCCAAATTCGAACACGAGGGAAGGTTCTGGAAGAGAAGTCAAGCGCGTGGACTGATGAATGCGCTCCTGTCGGCCTTTTAAAGCCTGATGCGTTGGCGTCGCTCTCATTTTAAACACCCTCTTCCAGATTCTAATCCTGTGGGAGTCTGCGTGTGCACACGCGTGTTTACCACCGAAGCAGGCCCTCAGAGCACATGCGTGTTGTCCCCACCCCTTCTGAAGGGTCCCGCCCCAGGCGCGTGTTCCCCGGCCTCCCCTGCGTCCCGGGCGGCTTCCCCTGGGCTCCGCGGCCTGGCCGTCCTGTGCACTGAAGGGGGCACCGCCAGCCCTCCTTGGGGTGCTGTTTTGGGAAGATGGGCCTTTTCTCTAGTTCCAGCGTCAGGGTGCTTTCAGGCAAAGGTTCGAGTCTGTTTGGGTAAAGTGAACCTCTCACGCTCTCACAGCTCCCGGTCTGTCCTGTGCCCCAGACCACGGGCACGCTCAAACCCCCGTGAGACACGAGACAGGATGTGCGGGCCCCTGCCCAGTCCTGCCCTGTCCGTCTGAGTGATGGCCGCTCCAGTGCAGATGGAGACGGGCTGCTGCGGAGGGTCCTGTGAGGGTGGGGGCCCCGCCGTGGACACAGTTCAGCACACGTCGTCCAGACACGGGGCCCGCAGGGAGGGTCTCCCTGGGCACGGCTGTCCTCTCTGGCCTCGTGCCTGGACATGGCAGCCGCTCTGTGTCCAGGGTCTCCTGTCAGACGGAGCTGGGGTCACCAGGAACCTGCCGGCGGCTCTTTCTCTGTCTCCCCACTGCATGGTGGGTGGTGGCCCCGCGGCTGTCCCTGCGTCTCTGAAAGTCCCCGCGGGCAGGGCCACCACCGGCTGCCGGCCTGCTGACCTCTGTGCGAAGGACAGACAGAGGGGCTCCCTGGACGCAGTCACTTCCCGTCCCCCTCGGGAGGACAAAGGGATGGAGGCCACGCCTCCGCACACACCAGGGGTCCTCTCCCCTGTGTAGGGGGAGAATCCTGCGGGGGCACCTGTCAGACAGTCACCGGTCACGGCTGCCACCCGGTCACCACCTCCAGGGCCGTCGGTGCGGTCAAGCCTGGCCCAGCTCTGCTCCTACATCTCCGGACCCAGCTGGGCCAGGAGCGGCGCCACAGCTCCGGGCCTGAGACGACGTGACGACCCCTCAGCGTCCTGCCATCCTGGGCGTTTCCCGGGGGGGTGGGCATCTTGTTTCCGAGGGTCTGATTACGCAAGGGGTGTGTGCATGTGCGTGTGCGTGTGTGTGTGGTTGAAGCAGGTGGTTCTCCCTCAGGCGAGAGCACAAGACCTGAGAGCCTCGCACCTGGTCTCCGAAGCGAGGCTCCTGCCCCTCTTCTGGGGGAGGCGTGTGCCCTCGGGAGGGAGGAAGATGCTCCCTGCCCCAGGCTTGGGCAGTGCCCTGCATGCTCCACCCTCCTCGCAGCCCGGCTCCCCAGGTCCCAGCTCACTGCAGGGGTCAGACACGCAGGCACCCACATCCCGGGCGGCGACGTGCACCCTCCACGTGCTTGGCTGCCCTTCGGGCTCAGGGGTCCCCGCTGTGCAAGCCCCCTCCTCCACGCCCCACGACTTTCCACACTGCAGACATTCCATCAGGAAGAGGCAGGGAAGGGTCCCAGCCGGTGGCTGTGTCCCCAAAGGGACTTACCCTCCCAGGAGATGTCAGACAAAGAGACACACGGACAGAGAGAAATAGAGAAATGCAGGGACAGAGGGAAATGACGCAGGCAAATTGGGCGGCGAGGTACTGGATCCCGCAGCGCGGCCTGCAGGGGCGGGGGCCCTGAGGCCCGCTGGTCTCCTCTCAGCTCCAGGCTGGGGGCGTGGGGGGACTGGCTCAGGCCGTTTTCTGCATTTCCCCACGGAGGAGGAGGTTGATTTGTAACTGAACTTTCGCTACATGTCACAGATGCGTCCCGTTCTGATACCATCTCTGCTCGGCAGGTGGCTGGGTCGCCTGCCCGCTGCTCTGCAGGACCTGTGCCCGTGTTGCCAGGGCCTGCAGCCAGGCGTCCACAGGCTCCCACATGCGGCCTGGACTCGCCTGCAGGGCAGAGGGCACAGGGGCTCCACTCAGCTGCGTGCTCTGCCCACTCAGGTCCCTTGGCATGACACCGGTGAGGTGAAGCGCTGTCCTGCCACCTGGGCGTCCCTGTGGCTGATCTGGGTCTGCAGGCGGTGACATGGCCTCCGCCGGCTGCGGGCTCTGCCACCCCTTTTGGGGAGGGCGGGCCTGTGGGCTCACAAGGGGGACTTGAAGTCCGCTGTCCATTTCAGCAATGTGTGCCGTTGGTCACTCAAAATAGCCCCGGCGTCCCTCCCCGTCTGAGTTATAATCCTTAGGTCTGGGGCTAATGATGGGGGAGTCGTTATTGTGGTTTTTTCATCTCTGAAGCCAGTGGTGGCCTCCAGCCCACAGGGACGAGGAGTCGCAGCGCCTTCCTGACCCGGGGACGCCAGGCCCCGAACTGGCTGTAGGTCATCCTCCGGTGGAGGTGAGAGCAGACCTACCCTCTCTGGGTGACCAGTGAGTGTGGGCTCTGCTTTGCTGTCCTTACAGCTGGCTTCAGCGAGACATGCCCTGCCCCCACGTCTGTCTGTCCCTCCCCATCTCCCTCTGTCCTGGCCTCTCCAGCCTTTTCTCCCAGAGTGGGCAGCTCTGACCCTCCCTCAGTCTCACTGTCCCCAGGACCGGGCTGCTTCCCTGGGGTGGAGGATGCCAGAGTCCAGGGCTTCTCTCAAGGTCCCAACAAGTCTGGAGCCCACGTGATGGCAAAGCCCTGTTTGCCAGCCTTCAGGACCAGCTTCCCAGAAAGGGAGGAATCCCTATTATTATGCAAATGTATAGCAGGAGGGCATTTCTGCCTCAGGGGACCAGTAACACAAGTTAATCCACCAAATTAGACTAAGAAATGAGAGGGCCCTCCTAGGGGACCGGTTTGGAGAGCTTCCTGCTGGTCCTGCAGGGAACTGCCCTGACGCTGAGGCTCTGCCCCCTCCCGGCTCCCAGCCTCCCCCTCCCGCCTCTCCCTTCCTGAAAGTAAGTTGGACTAGAAGGATATTAAGTGACAAGGGGACTTCAGTTCTCATTTGCTGGCGAATCTGGGGACACATCTGTCCTTTATAGTCTTTCACTCTCTAAGCTTCTCACAGACCCCTCCTCCCTCCCTGGGGTCGGGGCCCAACCACCTCCATTTGGATCTGGGGCGGACTGGTGCTGCCTCTGGGGGTGGCCCTGCCCCGGCCTGGATCCTGGGGGCCCTGGGCCAGGCGGGAGCCACAGGGCCTCTTCCACCACTGTCCTCTCCCAGGCAGCAGCAGCTTTCCTTTCTGGTCACTTCCAGTTCCATCCTCTCGCATGAAACCTTCTAAGGGTCTCAGACCAGGCTCTTAGGTGCCATTGACTTGCTTCTTGACAGCCTTGTGCAGTGCGCAGCCCCAGCGGCAGTGCCTGTGCCTGTCTGAGGTTGTGAGCCACGGCCCTCTGCCTGAGGACCGCTCTGCATTTTTAAAGTTAAAAATAGAATGGACATAAAGGAACGTGTCTTGAGCCACGTAGTCATCAAGGTATGAAAAACACCAGCATGCTGGGAGGACCCCGAGTGTACGTGGCTTTCAGTGACCCCTGGCTTTCGCTGTTACCCCCCCACCCCGGTGTGCACCCCAACTCATGGGACTGACTGCCCTGCCGTGGGCATCATCTAAGCCGAGCCACCTGCCCTCTGCCTGGGGCCTCACCCGCGACGATGGCGAGTCCATCACGTGGGCAGCGTGCTGGTCCCCTTCCCGACCTAGTTCACGGTAAGAGGAGCTGCGGCCAGGCATCTCCTCGACGCGGGCCCGTTGGGTCCAGTTTGGGGCCCTGGAGGTTGGTGTCGGACAGCAGTCCATCCGCCTGTCCGGGACCGCCTGGCTCTGCACCGAGGGAGGTGGCCGGGAGGGAGGGAGGGACAGCACCTGTCAGAGGGAATGTGCATTCAGCTCGGGAGGTAATGCTCCCGGTCACGGAGCCCGTGCAGCGGTGCCTGCGCGTTTCTGCTCCGCGTCCTCAGCACACGGCGCTTCATCTTCTGCTTTGTCAAGCACGCAGGTGCAGGGGCTGCCTCCGGAGGATCGCACGGGCCTTCCCTTGCCCGGATGACGTTTCCCAAGCTCCCCGGTGAACCCCCTTTCTACGGGGCTTTCGCTGAAAAGACAGGCCCCCCTGGATGCTCAGGACAGGACGTCCCCAGGCCTGTCGCCCTGGCATGTGGATGACTTCAGGCCGAGGTCAACCAAGACGCTGCAGGTTCGCAAGCAATGCCCACCCCGTCAACTACCTAGAAGAACGAAAATGGGGTTATTACTTAGAATTGGGGTTATTATCAGAAATAACCTCCTCTTGGAAAAGCCTGTCTCTGTGTCAGTGCCAACCTCTAATCACAGAGCATCTGGTCTCATCACGCGAGTCACCGGCTCCTCAGCAGGGGAGTCCCCTCCTCTCTTCTTGGAGCCCCAGGCCCCGCGCCCACTCCTTCGTCACAGGGCAGAGGGGCATCTCCTCTCCACCCCGACACAGTCCTGTGCAAGGATCTGGCCTGTAGATTTTTTCAAGGCATGTTTTCCCTTCATCCTCTCAGCAAGCCCATCTCCAAAGCCTCCGTTTTACCTCGCAGTGATGGTTCTCAGCAGTTTGCCTGCTCCGTGTTCCGCGCCCGTCTCGCCCCGGCGCTGGGCGCCGTGTGGCTGTAACGGCCGCGTGCCACCGAGTGCCTGGCGGGAGGCTGGACGCCAGTCTCCACCCCTAGGCCCCGGTCGTCGCTCCCAGACACCCACAGGACGGGCTGGTCGTGGCCGTGAGTGCTGAGTGGCCCCCGTGCCTGCCTCTGTGGCATCTGTCCTCCTGGGTCGCCGGATGTCGCGGTGCCTTCCACCAGCCGTGTTACTGGAACGTCCCTCACGGTTGAAAACTTGGTTGTTGCAGGTACGACGTGCAAACGAAGCAGCACTTCTGAGTGTCCAGGTGAAAGAACCCGGACGGATGTGCACGGGATGCCCGCCGCCACCCGCCGCGGTTCTTCCCCGCTGCTCGAGCCAGACGCGCTCCCCGTGCAGGTGGGCGGGAGACGAGACCTCGTGTGCTGATGGGCGCCGGCTGCACGCTGGGTCCCAGGTACACGGGACACACCGAGGACAGCACCCCTTACGGAGGACGGGACAGGGGCTGAGAGAGGAGGGCGGGGACCTCACGGCCTGTGCCTCTGTCTCGTCCGACACCACTGCGTCCCGGCGCTCACACCCTTCCTGGCACCGGAGAGCATTCCTCCTCAGTGTGGGGACACACGTCTTCTCGCCTGCCGCCGGGGGAGGGAAGCCCGCCTTTTCCACTTCGCACTGTTAGGGACACGGCTGTTCAGGATACCGGTAGCGACAGGCGGCAGCGTCGTGGTGATGCCGACAAATGATGCTGGGACACGTGTCCCTGCCACAGGACCCTTCAAGGACACCGTCACAGGATCTTCACAGGACACTTCACAGGACTCTTCACAGGACACCGTCACAGGACCCTTCACAAGACCCTTCACAGGACCCTTCACAGGACACCGTCAGAGGACCCTTCACAGGACCCTTCACAGGACACCATCAGAGGATCCTTCACAGGTCACCGTCAAGGACACCGTCAAACTGCTCTGCTGGGCGGTTGGCCTCACCCTGTGCGGTGTGGGCACCCAGTGTCCACGGGCCCTCGCCGTGTGTGCTGCCAGCTCAGCCGCGCAGACGCACCATCAGAGTCTCTTTCTGGTGACTAAGGCAGCAGAAGTCGCGGTCGCTGCCCCTCTGCCACTGGCACCTGCCGCGCAGCACCGCCGGGCGCTTCTCTCTTGGGCCGCGCGCTGAAGGGGCCTGGGTTGGCCATGTCTTCGCGACCTATGTTCTGCGTCAGAAACGCACGTCGCCCGAAGCGCGCAGGAAACGCGCTCTCGCCACCCGTGTCCGACTCCACGCGCTGGCTGTCGTGGGAGCGGCAGGCGTGTCGCTGTTGGGTGGATCGAGGCACCGTGTTTCTTGGGGGTTTTTCGTGTCCTGTGAGACCTTAGCACCCACCTCCCCTGCCTTCGCGGAGACGCTCCGCTTGCGCATCTCGTCTGCGGCCCGTCTCGGCCGCGGTTTTCAGCGTCGTGTGAGCGTGGGACGGTGACTGGTCTGCACAGGGCCGTCGCTCCCTGGCACCACTGCTGAGGGGACTCCCGCCCCCTCTGCGCTGTCTGGCGACCCCTCCTTGTAAGTCTGCTCTGGTGCAGTGACTGACGGTCACCCCCACACTCACACTGTCCCGGCCGCGGGGATTTCACGGAGCCCGCGAAAAAGTCAGCTGGGGTTAGTCTGCTTTGCTCTCTGTCGTGAATTCACGTCGATGGCCGCTAGTCACGCGTCAGAAACCTGGGCCTGCGTGTGATGGCAGCGGCGGTGTGGCCTTCGAGGCGATTTGGTTCAGATGAGGTGGTGCCCGTGGGACCGCGGC
Source organism: Solenodon paradoxus (assembly GCA_004363575.1). Taxonomy (NCBI): domain Eukaryota; kingdom Metazoa; phylum Chordata; class Mammalia; order Eulipotyphla; family Solenodontidae; genus Solenodon; species Solenodon paradoxus. The sequence goes on along the minus strand of RJWH01005715.1, from coordinate 22,663 downwards.
ACACACAGGGCCAGTGCCCGCGGCCAGAGCTCCCTCTCTCCCTCCCCTCCGCTGACCCTGCTCCCCTCCTCTCCATCTCAGTCCTCAGGCCCAAGAGCCTGAACTAAGATGCCGTTTTTTGTTTTTTTAAATCATGTTGCCTTATGCAGGCTGTTTCGCGCTTCCAAGTAAAGGTTAAAATCAGTTTGCTTGGATTTTTATTGAAATTGCAGCAAATCTATACATCACTTTGGGAAGAGCTGATTTCTTCTGCATTGAGTTGTAACTGACATTATAGTCACTCCAGGTGTGTGACAAAGTGATTGCCTGTCTGCGTTGCTCCGGGGACCGCAGGACGTCAGGCTGCCCTCGTCTGCCTGTCCTGGTGACATCTCCTCCCTCGTGAGGAGGGCGTTCTCCCTGGGGAGCCCTCAGACACCAAGCTGCAGATCACAGGCCCCAGGACTTATACTGGACGCCGTACCTTCTGACCCCACTTATCTTGTCCGTCCTCTCCCCGAGAGGGGAGCCACCAACCGGGCTCCGCTTCTAAGCGTGTGTGTGCTTGTGTTCAGGGTCCGCGTGTCAGTGAGATCATGCGGCATTTGTCGGTCTCTGACTTACCTCGCTTGGCCTAGCGCCCTCCAGGTCCATCTTTGTGGCTGGAAATGGCACCGTCCCCCCTTATTTAGGGCTGAACAACACCCTGTCGAGTGAAAGCACCACGTGTCCTGTGTCCACTTATCCGCCCGCGGGCGGTGAGGAGGCTGCCACGCTCCGCTCCTGTGACCGCAGCCCAAGTGAACACGGAGGGCGCAGCCGTCTTCAGAGGAGACGGCGCGTGCCCTTCGGAGGAACACCCAGGAGCGAACAGCCGCGTCCCCGGCGGCTCTGTGTTTCTCTCTTCGAAGAACCTCTGCACAGATCTCCGCAGGGGCTGTCTTGCTGCGGGGACGGCTCCCGACGAGGGCTGTGGGGCGCCTGGTCCTGAGCTTCCCGGCCGCCTGGCCTCCCGGGTGTCTGTCCAGATCCTCTGTCCGTTTTGCATCAGATCGCGTGTCTGTGTGTTTTTGTTTTGTTTTTTAATTTTTTTGGCGCCTCTGTGTGCTGGGGTCCCACCCTCACGTGCGTGAGGTATATGGATTCTAGAATTAACATCCCCGTATTGAGTTCTTTAGTCTTTGAACAAGGTATTGCTCTCCATTTAGGGAGGACTGGAAGTTCTTTCAGCGATGACTGTTCATTTTTCAGAGCGCAGCTCCTGGCGTTTATGGGAAGACACACGGACCCCACAGTTACTCCTTTTATGTAGAATATATATTAGGTATATAACCATTGAATAAACGTCTACTCGTAAACGTTTCGTTGATGGTAGCGTAAGTCATGCTGCTCTTTAGATTTCTTTTTCTGTGTATTGCCATAATAGAAAGATAAAATTGATTTTTCTATAGTGAGTGAGTTTGCAGAGAAGGAAGAAGAGTGGCTAGAAATAGTGAGAATGGACATCCCATCACAGCACCGTAAACGTGCAGGCTGCACCAGGAAGCGTGATTCTAGCAATCAGTTTGATTGAGGGTTTTGTTTTATTTTGAGAACGCCCTTTATTAATCTGGTGTTGGATTTTGTCAAAGGCTTTTTCTTACCCCCTGGAACGCTAATACGATTTTTTTCTTTTCCCTGTTACAGAATGAAATGTCTAATCGAGTTTTGAACATGGAACTGACTTCACATTCTATGTGACTTCAGAGTCTAGGGTCCTGTCTGCAGACGTTGAACTTGCTTTCCTGACCTGACCGCGCAGAGGACCGTGGGTCTGCGCGAGGGAGGGCCTGGTGGGCTGTCCTCAGGGCCGCTGCTGCTGGAGTGTCCGGTGCTCAGCTGGCACGGAGCTGGGAACGATGAGCTCTCCCGCCCTGTGAAAGAGGTCATTTGTACGGGACTGGAATGGTCCCTGTGGGACTGGTATCATCCAGTGGTGTGAAGCCATCTGGGGCTGGAGTTTTCACTGTGAAATGTTTTCGTGAATTCAGCTAATCCAGCAGGTATAGAACACGCCAAGATTTCTTCTTTCTCTTGTATCAGCTTTTGTAATTACCATCTTCCAAAGAGTTTTCTCCTTTCTTCTAAATTGTTGGACTGATTCACACAAAATTGTGTCTGCTGTCCCCTGAGGTCCCTCAGTTGCCCAGAGGGTCAGTGTCCCACCTTCATTCTGGCCGGGTAACTTCTCTGTTAGTTTTTAAATGGGTGTTGATAGGAGGCATTGATACGATCTCCATGGGTATTTTCAGTGAGACCATTTTTCATTTCATTGATTTTTTTTTTTATGGTTCATCAATATTATATTTCATTGATTTCTACACTTATGTTTAATGCTTCTTTACTTTTACTTACTTGTGGCTTAATTGCCTTTCCCCTTGATTCTTAAAATAGGCAAATTAGATGACAGGCCATACATCTTGATTGTTTTCTTACATAAATATTCACAACTATAAATTCCTCTCTAAGATCTGTTTTTGTCGTAACACAAACGAAATTTCATATACTGCGTTTTCATTATTCTATTCTGAATATATTCTAATTTCCTTTTCATATATTCATTATATTTAGCTTTAAATATTTAAAAATTTCTCAGTCTTTTTAAAAGGAATGTTGTCTAATTTCTAAGGATTCTGATATAATCTGGATAGAGTTATGTTTCTTTATATAGATCTAAACTCCCTTCGTTACAATTTTTTCAGCCTAAAATTTAAATATATCTTAGCCCAAATCTGTTGGTCAAAAACCCTTTCAGTCTGTGCTTCTTAAACAATTTGATTTCCCCTTCTTAAGGCAGGATTTCAGTGTTCTCTGTTGTGCACTGTATTTGAAGAGACATTTGTGATAAGTCTTAGATTTGTTCCCCTGACAGCTGTATTTTCTTGCTCTGAATATTTTCAACATTTTCTCTATAACTGGCTTTCTGAGATGGGGTAATAATGTGTCTTGTGTGGTTTTCTTTGTTTTATCCTGTGAGAGTCTATTAGACTTCGTGGGTCTGTGGATGATGTCTTGTCAAATGGGAAAACTTTGGCCGCTATTCTTCAAAGATTTTTTTGACCCTCTTCCAGCCTCTCTTCCTGGCCCTCCAGTTATATAAGTGTCACAGTGCTGATTACTGTCCTGAAGGTCCCTAAAACTTTGCTTCTTTTCAACCCTTTTCCATTAGCTAATTTCAACATCTAAATCTTCAAGTTCACCGATCCTGTCTTCTTAAGCATTTAATCTGATCCTGGGAATTTTCCTTTCAGACTTCTTTCTTTTTGACTGCTGGAAGTTCTATTTGGTGCTTTATAATATATTTTCTTTGCTCATTATTTTTATATTTCAGTTTAAGCTCTTGAGAGTAGTTATGATTACTAGTCTAAATCCTTTGGTGGTTAATGCCATCACCTCTGTGATTTCAGGTCTTTTTCTGTAACATGAGTTTTTTCCCCTTATATTGGTCACCTTATCCTGCTCATTCACATGTCTAGTCATTTTTATTTGATGCTAAACATTTTGAAGGTTACATTTTGAGTGCCTTCATTTTCATTATCTGTTTTAGAATGCACGGAGTTTTTCTGATTGCAGTCGAGTTTGAATTAGGTTGATCGTTTGAGAACTTGTTTCTCATATTTTTCAGGACGAGTCTACAGTCCCTTTAATACACAGCAGAGTCATCCTAATGATAAGGCATGACTCTCTGGGTCCCTCCTGGGGGTCCGGATGTTAAGCAATCTACTCCACTCTGACTGACCAGAGCTCAGGAATCTGGGACTCCTGTGCCCTTGGGAATTCTTGCTTTATAGATTCCTGGTCATTCTTTGCCAACTCTATGGAATTTTCCCTTAATCTACTGAATATTTAACAAGAGACTCCTGAGAACATCTTTACATATTTCCGGAGCTTTTAAAGTTTTTTAACCTGACACTCTCATCTCTGGTAATGGACTCCTAACTATTCAGCCTCAGTCTCCCCAATCTCCTCCAATCTCTCTCCTCCCCCAGTGGGTCTGCAGGGGTCGTCACAGCTTCCCCCTCTCTGTGCTACAATATGAAAGTGCCTCCAGGGAGAAAGCAATCACCCGGCTTCCAGAGACCACAGTCTTCTTCCTTCAGTCAGTCCTCTGATGTCTCATCTAGACTCCAGCTGAATATGAGGCGGGCACAGGACTGGCACGATGTACTCTGGATGGGATGCAGCAGAGAATCATCTTCCTGCTGACTCTCGAGTTCAGTAAACCAGCCCAGGCTTTCACTCAGTGTCTGTCTTCCTGTCCCTAATTACCTAGAGGACATCTCCTGCGCTGACATTATCTCTGAGTCACCATGTTCCAGAGCGAACTCTATCTCTTTCCTCTCATCAGCTCTTCCTTCCAGTTTCCCTGAGCCTGTGAGGCTCAAAATCTTGGTTATCTTTAAGCATTAACTAAATTGTCCATCTCTTTTTAAAAATCAATTCCAGTTTTAAGGCACGCCAATTCTTCCTCAAAGAGCTTTAAAATCCACTGCCTTTTTTCATTCCTTCCTTCTGCATTCATTCGTGGGGCAGGTGCTCAATAACTCAACAGCAATTTTCAAAATGAGAGACTGTGGGGGAGGCAGGGCAATATCAGAGCTCTCAGGGGGACCGCAGTACCTCCCAGGGATCAATAGCTCTTTGCTGATCGGTCCTCTCCCTCTCCTGCTCTGGGCACTTTAAGGCTATGCCGATCTCATCTCTCATCCTGTCTCTCCTCTCTGCATCTTCCCACATATTTTTCCCTTGTCTGGGTCCATTCTTCTTTTTCATGCCCCTCCCGGCCACTCACAACCAAGGTTTGTCTCCAGGGTTCTTCCATGCCTTTAGTTCTCATATGAAATCTTCCTTCTTTCAGAAAGGGTGCCTCTCCCCCTTCTTCCACAGAGGGAGTCTGGTGGCCTCCCCCAGGTTTACTCCCCAGCGGAGCTGTTCTCCTATTGTGTGGCTCTGTAAATGTCCACAACCGCCGTTACACTCCAGGATGACGCTCACATGCCCACATGCTCGTGAAGTCGCCACCATCACCGCCCTACCCGCAGCTCCTAGCACGAAGCCTGGCGCCTGCAGATGCTCAGTGAACACTGTGGTGTAAATGGATGCTGAGATGAAGAAAGAAAGGTGCTGTTTCCACTGGATGCCTTGGTTCCCTCCGCGGATTCGAAACTGAATCTGAGACTCGTAGAAAGTCAGAACTAGAAGCCACTTGGTCTAATCTTCCTTTCAGTACAGAGACCCCCGGCGCCCCCTCGGAATGGTTATTGGGCCGAGCCCACTCACCAATAGGGAGCTTCCTCTGTCATTGCAGCCTGTTCCATTTCTGAGCTAGTTTATTATTAGAAACTCACCAGGTTCTTCTTCCACCTAATTTCCAACCAGGTGGTCCAGACTTTCCTCTAAATGTGTGTAGACACACGTTGCTTTATTGTCCAAGGTTGGTTCTGAAGTTCCAGAGACCCCCTGCAGTCCTGAGTCTTCCTGATGATGACGACAGCTCGTGTGTCAACTAGTGTCGCCAAGTGTTCACGCTCAGCGGAAGGTGCAACAATCCCGCGGGGTTGCTTGCTTCCTTGGGACTGTTTCAGAGACGAGGAAGGTGGGTGGCCCAGGGGACCACGTCGGGACAGGGAGACAAACTCAAGAAGCCCGAGTGGTTTGAGTGTCCTCGCTCAGACCCCAGACAAGTGGGAGGGACAGCCCAGTGGAGTCCAGCTCCGGCCTCCCCTCGACGACCGGGAGACGCCCCTCAAGAGCGAGGTGAGCCCAGTTCGGTCCCAGATGAGTTAGAGATTTGGAATGAAATGGGCATTTTTGTCAGAAGCCACTACATTCGGGGTGGCTTATCAGGTAGCAAGAGACGCCTGGGCTGCCGGTCACTCGGGGGCATCAGGGCGGGCTCCCCTCCAGGAGTGCCCAGGGGAGGTGCCCAGTAGCTGTCACCTGGCACTGCTGCTGTCCCTCCGGTGTCGCTGTACCAGTGACGGAGCGTCTTCTCCGGACAAGACCTCGTGTTGTGGGGACACAGGGTCACGGAGACCACCCCTGAGGGGCAGGGCAGGTACCAAAGGGGCAGGAGTTGGCGCGTCTGAGGGGGGCCATGGGAGGCGAGGAGCCCCTTAGGGAGTTTTCGTTCCTCTTCCTAGGAGAGAATTCAGTTAGGCTGAGCGAGAGGCGAAGCGTGAGCCCCGAAGAATGTCGTGTTCGGAGACCGGTGCTTTGAGCAGGGTCCGAAGAGCAGCGAGAACGGGCAGGAGTCTGCCCAGTCGGTGCCTTTGAGGGAGGTGGGCGGCTTCCCCATGGAGAGACTGTCTTGCCTTTGGAGCATCGTTCATCTAATTCTCCGACGGGGGTTATCGTACCAAGTGTCAGAAACAAGGGGCACGGCTTTCCCGTCTTGTCTCAGGAGTGAGCCGGGGGTTTGTGAGACAGTAGCCGGAGGGCTGCACCATAGCAGGTGTCGCTGCACATTCCCCACGTCGAGGGCGGCCGTCAATCTCCTTCCAGCCTCTGGGCTGCAGGTGACCTGTGTGGAGAGTCGGGCTGAGCTTCCTGGAACCCCCGGGACAGGGCGGGGCTGAGCAGGCTTCCTTCTCCAGCTGCCCAGCAAGGCCCCCCAACATCCTGTGGTTTGATGCGCTGCCCTCGGCCTGTGTGATGCTTGACACCGTCCCTCGCTGAGCCCAAACCTTAGCCAAGGGACGAAGTCCCCTCTGGGGCCTACTTTGGCAGATGACAGAGGTATAACCTTGGGAGGAAACCACGGGTCTAAGCATAATTAAATTTGACCCAGAAAATCTGGACAGAGAGCAGTGACACCGCCATTCAGGGCTGGGGGCCGACCACCCTGAAAGAGCGCAGCTTGATCCTCAGGGAAAAAGCAGATCTTCCCCGGGTGTCCGTTTCCGGAGGGACGCTCTTTTCCGAGCTAACAGTGATCTCCAGGCCTCTGTGCCCTGGCTGAGCAGATGACATGGAGGCACAGGCGTCATCCAGGAAAATGGCAAAGACAGGAAATGAGGCGGTGGCCTTCTGTGAGGGGTTTGTGCCTCTGGGTGGCCCTGGGGTGTCCGCAAAGAAAATGTGTGGGTCAGGGGGGTGTGGCGGGCCAGACCGACAGCAGGGACACAGGGGGACTGGGGGAGGGCAGCGAGGCACCCCTCCCAGGGAATGGGAGGAGGGTGACCGGCCTCTGTGATGGGGTGTCCATTCCTGGGAGGCCCTGCCCACCTTCCTTCACAGAGCCCACCCTGGGGACGCCCCCCCCACTCACTGGCACGTGTCCCTTCATGCTCTCTGCTCCCCATCCCTCCAGGAGGGACACAGTTGTCCCAGTGGCTGGGGGAGGGCTGACGGAGCATCCCGGTGTCTAGCAGCATGGGGGCCCCGTCTGGTGTCTGCTTCATCCCAGTTCTCAGTGCGAGACCTCACACCCGTCCAGCCGTCCATCTTCGAGTCCGCGCCGAAGCATCGTCCGGACATTCCGAGCCGGGACGCTGTCTTCCATCAAGCACCCGGATGCCGTGCGGCAGCTCCGGTCCTGACCTCCTGGGCACTCCTGGGCCCGCCGCGGTGGCCTCTCCCTGGCTGCTGCTCTCATGTCCCCCCCTCGGCGCTGGGCACCCTGGCCCTCCCGCCCACCGCCCCCCTCCAACTCCACCCGTCTATGCCGCCATCCGCTCCAAAGCAGCAGCGGCTCGTCTGCCCTGCAGGCTCCTCGGCCTCCCGGGGACATCGCTGCCCCGCCTGTCTGGTCTGAGCGCCAGCCCGTGTAGGAGGGGTCACGCGGCTCTGCTGGGGCCGGGAGGAGGGTTGAATCCCCTGCTCCTTCGCCTTGTTGCCACAGGTTTCCTGGGACTCAGGGTCAGCTCCGGGGAGACCGAGCCCGGTCATCAGTGGGCGCACCTGGCCACCGGTGGCCCGGCCTAGAGCAGACTGTCCCCGACAGGGACCAGAGGCAGAAGGGGCTGGCGAGGGGGCATGAAGCCTCGTCTGATGTCGGGGGCATGGCTATCCCCGGCCTCCACGTGACGCTGCGGTGGGGCTGGAGGGGGAGCAGCAGAGCCGCCTCCGGGGCGTCACCGGGCCTGGCACCCCACTCCGGGCGCTGGTGTGACTCGGTTCTGGGCTCGGTCTGGTCTCTGACTGAGTGGTCGCCCACCCTCGCCTGTCCTGCAGACCCGGGGCAGCAGGAGCTGCTGCTCCTCGTCCAAGACCCCCTCTGCACCCGAGCCCCCCAACCCCAGCACGCGGCCCCCTTCTCCAGGGCCCTTCCCGACAGGTGGCTTGGGGAGGGGTAAGGTATAGACTCTCCTGGTCCCCGACAGGCCACTTGACTGCGGGTGGTTGTCCTCTCTGCCTGGTTCCCGGTCTGTAAACTGGGACGCGCTGGCACCACCGGTGTCTCCTCCTGTGTGGCTGCGAGGGGTCACAGAGTCAGAGCCGGATGTGAGCGGCCCTGCGGCTGCGGTCAGGACAGCGGTGCCCTCCCGGGACAGCCTGCGGCGGGAGGGTGCCAGGCTCCCTGGACGGAGGCTCGCCCCTACCCTGCGTCAAGGGTTCTTACTCCTGTCCTCGCCTCCGGCAAGTGGACCTTGGGATTCTCTCTGCCTCCACGGAAAAACGGGTGTGGAGGGAAGAAGGCTGAGCCCACAGCGGGATTTAGGCTCCAGTGAAGTCTGAGAATCAGCCCCTTGCAAGCAGAGGACGTGGTGCAGAGCGGGGGGAAGCATGGGCTGGGAGGGGCCCGAGTGATGCTGGAGGCCACAGAAGCCCCCAGCCCCACGGAGCCGCTGTCTGCAGAACTGGGGCTGAGCTGTGGACCCCCATGTGCAGACTCGCCCCGGTCATGCTGCTGATGAACATTTACGCGCAGTCATTGAAACGCACCCGAGGACCGGGCTGGTACGACCTGTCAGCCAGCTGTCCAGAGCTCCGTGCTGAGGCTGCAGGACTGGCTCGAGACCACGTAAGGTGGTAACACCCCTGGGGTGCGAGGGCCCCTTGGCCATGTGCCCCCACGTGACGTGCGCAGAAGGTAAGAGTCTCAGGAAGGCTCTGCTCACGCTGGGAGCCACGTAGGGCTCGGCGCCCCCCCGGCAGGCTGAGCCAGCAGCACCTGCGCCTCCTCTGCAGGGGAAGCACGTGGCGGGTTCGAAGTCTAAGAGAAGCACCTGTCTGGTGGGATTGCGTGTGGGAGAGGGGGGCGGTGTGTCCAAGACGGAGAGGGCCTGGGGGCCACTGGCAAGTGGTATCCGAGCGGGGACAGGAAGCTTTTATTTCCCTGACTCATTCCCCTCTGACCCCGGCGCAGGCAGTCACCGCGTGACCCCCACAGGACAAGTCTCAGTGCCTGTTGTCCAGCTGCCTTGAGCAGGTTCAGCATGGAAACCGCACGCCCTTCCAGGCCCATTTCCTGCATCATTGTGTCCAGAATGAGATGTTCATCTGCTCTTTGAAAATAGCATTGGAACCACTCAACAAGCCTCCGGCTCGGATAAATCACAGAGGAAGGCCTGGGAGCTGCGGGCTGTATTTCATGGCGGGGCCCCCGCTCTCCTGGAAGGCACCCAGGGCTCCCCACTGAAATACAGCCTCCTCCCTAATTTCATTCCGCCAGCCCCTGCCCACTGTCGGCGTGATTTAAATGGTAACTCAGCACCAAAGCGGGCAGCATCCTTCAGCGGTTCTCATCACTTTCCTGCATAATGTGATCGCACGAAGGGAACGCTCACCCCACCATCACTCAGCCGCAGCCCTGGCCTCGCAGCCCAGCGGGGACCCTGTGGGGGTCAGGTGTCGGCCTCCTTCTGGGGGCTGCTGAGGTGGGATGTCTTTTCTCCTGGGGACAACCAGGCTCAGCCGGTGCCCATGACAATTCTCCCTTATTATCTTTCTTCTGTGACCTAAATTTATCTTTATGGGGGGCCCTCGGGGACGAGAGGAGGATACCGGGTAACCAGACCGAGGTCCTACGTTCTTACTACCCGGGGTGCCCCCTGACTCAGCCGCTTCCGGCGAAGCAGTCCCCCCACAGCCTGCTGGTAGGAAGAAGCTCAGTGCAAGGTGTTTTGTCCTCGGAAGGTCTAGCCTATGCTTATGGTACGTTTAGCGTCATTATCAAAGCTGCTGTCTTGTCACGGTCCAGCGGTGTTAGCTAGTGTGGCCCCGTGCGCCGTAACTCCCTGGGGTGTCTGTCCCTGAAACCATCAGCAGAGCTCTGCTTGCCTGTCCTTAGAATGTGCCCTCAAGACTCAGAGCACGTGAGGCGGCCCCACCGTCTCCAGCACCACTGACCGCTCGGGGGGTGGTGGGCGGGGCTCCCAGCAGAGTCCCCTTGCAGAGTCCCCACCACTACTGCCTCCTGCCCCAGCACCTCCAGCCTCACTCGCAGAAACTGGGAATGTGGCAGCATGGCCTTGAGGGAGACCGGAGATTCTGCTGTATCATCTCCACCAAGTTCAAAGCTGGCTCTTTAGGAAATGCCAGGAGAGCTTTTGTGGAGAAGAGGGAGCCTAAGTTCCTGGACAGGTCCAGGGTCCTCTTTCAAGCCCATACCCTCTTGCCAAAGGTGCATGCAGGGCGCCCCGGGGACAGCCCTCTGACCACCAGGCAGAGGGGCCCAGCGAGCCCCTCCCAGCAGAGTCGCTCCCGGCTGCCTGGATGTGGCAGGGACGCTGCCAGGCTGCGGGAGTGTGTGGGCGCTGGCTGGGAAGCTTGGAACTCGGGGGAAGTGATCAGGAATAAGGAGTCACAGATGCACAGAAAGAAAAAAATGAGGCCTATCTCCACGTTTGCAGCTGCGCTCTGTGTGGAGCGATGCACTCAGAGCCTCCGCTCCGAGTTTCATGACAACACACACTCCAGCTGCCTCACCTTCGGCTGGAACCCGACACCCAAACAAGACGCTGTTCTGGGGACAGTCACTTTCACACAAAGCTGCTCTCCTTGCAAAGCCCAGCTGGGTCTCCCGCTAGAGCCCAGCTGCCTCGGACTCAAAGGCGGGGCCCCTGCCCCACCATTCCCTGGACCGGCAGCCCCCAGCTTCCGCGGGCGAGAGGAGGGGGCCCGACTCCTTTCCGGGTTCACCCCCACATTTAGGATAGATGCAGAACAAGGGAAGCGGGGCAGGCTTCAATGCGAGCGAAGACACCCCACACTGACTCCCAGTGTCGGGGGCTGGGCTGTGTCCCCGGAAGTCCCATGTTGAAGGCCGACCCCCAGGACCTGAGGATAAGCCCTTGTTTGGACATAGGGTCACTGCAGGTGCAACACTGACGAAGTCCTGCCAGAGTGAGGGCCCCAGCAGCCTGACTGGAGCCCAATAAAGCAAACAGGATGCAGATGCTCACGGGAGACGCTGCTGTGGGGTGATGTGGGCACAACGCAGGAGCTGCCGGAGCAAGGAGTGTGGGCCGGGCTTCCTAGCCCCCCGGGGGCTCACGGCTACGACCTCCGTCCTGGACCTGGGCCTCCAGAGGCGGACCACACGTGTCTGCAGTCACTGTCGCCGCGGCCACAGCAAAGCAGCGTCCAGGCTCAAAGGCAAACACACACCGGAAGGGGCCCGCGCGTCTCGTCCTGCTGTGCGGCCGTGGTCCGTCTCCCTTGGGCGTGTCCATCTCAGACCGGATGGCCGGGCCTGGGAGCCCGCCACGGCGTGAGCGCTGCCAGTCTCTGTGCAGCTGCCCTGGGAGTTAAGAAAGGTCAAAGCCAACTGCTGCACCTCGGGGGCTGGGTCCTTCTGTGGGGGGCTGTGCTCTGTGTGGGGGTGCAGCAGTGGCCCTGGCCTCTAGCCCTGGATGCCAGTAGCCCCCTTTCCCCTTGGGAAACTGAAAACATCTCCAGGCTGTGCCAAGTGTCTCCGTGGGGGCCCTGCTGAGAGCTGCTGCCCCACGGGACCCCTTGCACTTTCCTCAACTCCACGCTCTGCGTCTGCGGCCATGTCCTCAGCACAGCTCGGCAGACAGGCAGCTCATTCAGAGGAGCTCGCTAGGAGGCGAGTGAAGGGTCCCAGAGAGGGGCCCCGCACCCCTGGGTGGCACAGAGCCAGACCCCGTGGCCGGCCCTGCCTGGCTCACCTATCCAGTGTCTGGAGCAGACCCGGGGGGCTTGGGCTGCCGTACTACGGGTGTGCCGTTCCCTTGTGGCACAGGGTGGGGACCCCAGCTCCCCGGAACACTTGCCCCTGCCCCCTTGCTCTCCTGTGCTCGGCGGGGAGGCCGCGCGAGCCTCAGCCCACCGTCCTGCAGCTGGTGACGCCTCCCCGGCCAGCGTCTGTGCCAGGAGCTCTGCTGCAAGAGCCCTCTGGGCCACTGTGCCAACTTCATCCACCGGACGGGGCCCGGGTTCCTTTCCTGGCCTTGGCTCCAAGGCGAGAGTCCTGCACTAGCAAATGGCCAGCGGAAGCCCCATTTCCCCTCACTGGTGAGCACATTGAGTTTTTTGTAATGGCATCCGGCTGCTGATTTGTTTAAACCAGTTAAAAGACTGAAGTGGGATTGGTTTTTTTTCTGCTTGTTAAAGGCAGTTATGCGTCCCGTTCATCAATGTGTCTCAGGGCATTAAGCCTCGTGCTGACTCCAGAGCTTCCCTGGGCTCCCGGCCCCTGCAGCCATCCGCCAGCTCCCGGCAGACAGGGCAGTGGGAAAGGCTGAGACAAAGCAGCAGCACCCATCAGACAGCTCGGATGTCCCCGCGGGTCCCAGGGCCTGGCAACGTGTAAGCAGCCTATTGATTCTGGAACACGTGGGCAGGTGGCTGGGGTGGGGGCCGAAAGCCACCCGCTCTCCCGAGATCACTGGGGAAAAGCAGTGTTCATTGCGGGCAGTAAGGAACGCCCTAAGCCCTGCTTCTGATCTGGGGCCCGTCTGCGTCTCCGAGCGCGTTTCCTAACAGAGGCGCCCGCGGCTCCACCTCTGCAGCCTTCGGTTGGGTCCTTACGTGCAGGCCGGCCCTTCTGTGTGGACCCATCGCCAGGGCGGCTGCACCCGCCCCCTCCTGCTGGTCCTTGGCCTGGGGGGCGATGGCTTCACTTAGAAGAGGAGCCACACACGTACCGTGGGCCCAATTCCATGGGGACACTTCGGGAGGCATGTGGGGCGGCGTCGCAGGGCCGGGAGGGGCAGGCCCAGCTCTGCCCCCCGCCCCCCGCCCCCGCCCCGGAAGCCGGGCGTCCTGTCTGTCCGTCCCTGGCCCAGGGAGGACTCCATGCGAGAAGGGCTCCCCTTTACTTCTGCGCCAGGAAGCGGCTGCCTCCCATCGGGCGGGCTCTGGGGTGTCCCTTCGGACGGGGGCGGCAGGCTGAGCAGGGGGAGCCCGACCTGGCGGCCCTGACGGCAGCACCTACCTAGACCCGTGCGGACACCTGGATGCCACAGGCCACGTGCTGGCAGCACAGGCAGGACCTACGAGTCTCGACACCGTGGGGTCTGAGGACTCTGCTCCAGGGCTGCCCCGCGTGTCTCCAGAGGAGCTGCGCTCACCTCCCCCGCCAGGTGCCGGCAGCAGCATCCCCAGTTGTGACAACCACACGTCTGCGCACGGTGCCAGATGTTCCCAGGGCCGGGGGTCGGCCCCAGGGAGAGCCAGGGCTGGGCAGGGCCCTGTCCCCCATAACGAGGCTGCTCTGTGCACATCTTTGCCCCCCACGCGCCCGGGGTCCAGGGACAGAGGCCCTGGGCAGTCTGGCCTGGGCACGGACACCCAGATACAAACCCTGGGCCCCTCTTTCCCTCTGGGGGATCATTAGCCTCTGCAGACATCGCTGAAGGGGGCGGCCCGCGAAGGCCCCGGGGCCCCGCTCTTGCAGTGGTATGTGGTGTCCAGCACGCGTCCGGCAGCCCACCAGCCCCCACGTCTGAGCGCGCGCGAGCCCTGGGGGTTTCCAGGGCCGCTGCCCTGGGCAGTCGTCCCTCCTCCGGGGACCCGGAGACCCGGAGAGGAGTCAGGATGCGTGAGCCGGGCGTGGAAACGGGGTGCCCACACTGTCAGAGGGGGTGCAGGGGAGTCTTGTTAAAAAGAAAGAAACAGTCTTAAAAAAAAGAAAAAGTCCTTTTGAAGTCATGGCTTCAACTGATCATTCTTTTCTCTTTTTTTATGTGATTTTTTTTTTTTTAATAGCAACGTCAGAGTACTAAATATACACAGGAAAGTTTATATAGCTGCTGCGTTTACAATGTTTTCCAAATACATAGCTTTGAAATACAGAAACAACTTAAAAAAATCTGGAATAAAAGTTCACAGGTCTGAAGTCGCACCCGGCCCCACCGGCCCCACCGGCCCCACCAGCCCCACTGGCCCCACCCGGCCCCACCGGCCCCACCGGCCCCACCCGGCCCCACCGGCCCCACCGGCCCCACCGGCCCCCGGGCGTGTCATTCCCAGTTAGTCCCAGGAGCGCGGCGCGGGAATCGAGACGCAGCCAGTCACTCTTTCCAGAAGAGGGTGGTTTACACAGGTCTAGAGGGCGGCTGAGGTATAGATACATGATAACACTGAAACGGACCTGTTTTCCTCTTGAAAAATAACCAGTGCTCCATGGAAAAGTATAAATAAACAGTGGACAGTTTATTGTATCAGAAAATAATTTAGGAAAATCAAAATAGACCCGGTTCTACTGTACACGAGTAGGGGAACGTCCCACGACATCCCTGTCAACTGCAGTGAAAGGCGCTGCCGTGGCCGCGGCCGCTGAACTGCTGGTCCCGGCACTCAGGTTCACGACTGTGGGTTTCTGGTTCCGGGGTGAGCCGGGAAAGGGGGGGCAGTGGGTCCGTGTGTGCGGGAGACCTGGGCCTCCCAGTGCTGGTCGCACCTGCGGGAGGGGGAAAGGCGCTCCTGCATGTCAGCTGTGGGGCTCAGACGACACGATGTGGAAACCCCGCCGTCCCCTGGGCGTCCCCCAAGGGAGCTGTCACCCAGCACAGTGCCCAGTGGCGCCCACACCGAGGACAGAGGCAGAGTGCCCTGGGGGTGGACGGCCTTTGCGCCGAACCTCAGACTCGCTCTCCAGGCCGGGGAGGACTTTGTTTGATGACAACGACACCAGCCGGATGCATCCACAGGCCCTCGGACTCTCTGCCAAAGCGACCCCGGCATCAGCTGTGTCCACAGCACTGACCGTGGGGGTCCCTAGCCCGTCCCCAGGGCTTCAGCACGCAACGACCGGTTCCTGCGGACTTAAGCATCCTTGAAGGATTTCAGATATTCCCCTTCCTCCGACTGCTTCTTTTCTGAATGGCTGGCAGGACACATTGTTCCCTTTGCACACACATGAAAAGATTTGAAAAACAGATTCGACGCACAGACATGAGCTCCCTCTGCCTTCTGGGTCGTGCTCATCCTTCAGGCAACTCCTGGTCAATCTCGTCTCGAGGGACTGAAACGGCCCTCCAGTCACGAGACTCTTGTCCAAATGCTCGTCGCCAGAGGCCAAAGCTCCGTGCGGCCCTGGGTCATCAGGGCCAGCCCAGCTCTGCTGCTGTTCACTGGGCACTGACATCCTGTTGTGAAGGGGACCCACAGTCCTGTTTTTCCAAAACAGAGAAGAGGGGAGGGTCCAAACGGGCCACCGGTAGAAGAGTGATTCAAAAACAAAATCAAAAAGCTAGATGAAACAAAAAAAAGATCAGGTACCCCAAATTGGTCAGGTTTCCCCAAATCCCAAAGTTTCACTTCCAAACCCGGTGAGTTCCCACTGCGTCCCACGCCCGGTGGGTGAGTGCTCCAGGAGGCCAGTGGTGGCCTCTGTCTTCCCACCTCGGTCACAGCGCGGGGGCCTGTGAGTTTGCCGAATCTCTGTATCATCTCGGGCTGGGATGCGTCTTTAAGAGTCACATTTAGGGCCAGGTGACTGAGGGCCCATTTGGCTAAGTCTCATCACACTGTGGGCTGTGGGGGAAGAAAAGTAAATGCAAAGAAAACAAAAGAAAGGAACAAAATGTGTCGGTAGGTCATGGCAGTTCGATTCAAGGCGCGGGACGTCCAGTGGCCTCCAGGAGGCCCGCTGACTCCTCAGACCCAGATGCCCGTCCCTGACATTAAGGCCCATAAGTGGGACCGTTGTGCTTCTGTGAAGAGGTGGCCCGGCCCTCAGAGCACCTCCTCCTGGGCCCCGTCCTCCGCAGAGCCCAGGACGCTCACGGCGACTTCTGTAAACACACGGAGAGGCAACGCGCGCGGCGCTGGGCAGACGCCACCGGAAAGCTTGAGACTAGTCATCCGTTTGCATAAGAGAGACCGGAGGATGGCGTGCCCAGCTCCTGCCGGACTTCGGAGGTGAGAGGCAGGACCTGCTGGTGGCAGACGCTCTGCTCCACAAAACCTCGCCAGGAAAGGCGCCACCTGCTCGCCACCACAGCCAGCGCGGATGTCACTAGCCTAAGGCTGCTGCCAAGCCCCTCTGTCCTCCTCCAGTCTCCAAAGGGTGCGGATTGGGTTTGGGAGTCACAATGGCTTTTAAAATTATCCTTTGAAGTTCCCTGTGCATTGATTGCAAGCGGGTATGCTGGGGCCCGCAGGGAGCCCCACCCGGGACTTTCAGCGCTTCGTGGCACGCACAACGGCACCAGACACAGAACTCAGAACTGCAGAGCGTTCCGCTCTCCCCAGGCCAGTGTCCGCCCGGATTCTCTGACCGTCCAGTGAGAAGCAGTCAGCCGACCCAGCCGCGCTCAACCTCAACACGCAAGGATTTTATTGCAGAATTTGGGAAGTGCAGCAAAACCCAACCCGTGCCAGCAGCTGGAAGGATGCCTCGGGGAGTTCTGATTTGGTGTCGCAAGTATTTTGGCTTTAGGCACGAACATCCAGGTCTCTGGGGGGACTGCAGTGTAAGAGCGAGACCACCTGAGACAGAACGCACGGCCGGAGTCAGGGAGCGTTTCCTTCAGGCTGACCTCTCTGCAGCCATTCCTGCCTCACGGCACTCAGCAGATGCTGACGGGGACCCGGGAGACCGGCGAGTGTCACCGTGGTTCCAGGGGATGGCTTAGGTCAGGACCCATGCGATGTGTGCCCACCGCACACGTGTTCCGATCCCAACCTACATCTGCTGGCGCCCCCGGCCCCAGCCCCCTCCACCGCTCTGAGCGGCTTCCACCGCCCGCACCACCGTCACACACTGCTCTTTGAAGGGGCTGCTGGCGTCGCTCACTGAGTCACCGAGTCACACAACTTTACATCCGCGCAGCATCCGCAGGGGTGAGGCTGAGCAGACCGAGCACACACATCTGGGCGCAGGGAAGGAAGGGAAGGCCCTCATCTCATAGCGGGAAGCACATCCGTGCACGCAGAATTGGGGGTTATCAGAGAGCCTCGGGTGCGAGTGTTTGGTAACTCACGGGGGCTGAGATGCTGACACTGGAAAACAAGTGCCGAATTGGGAAACAGTGTGGCGTTGCCTAGTGACAGGGCACGAGAATCCACACCCACGTGGCATGAGGCCCGGCAGGTTCTAGAGAAGCTTCTTGCTCAAAAGCAGAAGCTATGTGAGAGGTGCGCCGAGCATGGTCGGCTTCGAGGGCGAACCTCTCCTCCCTCGCCGGCGTGAGCTCGCTGGGGCCTGAGCCATGGCTGCCTGTCCGCCCCGGTCCCTCGTCCTCCCTGAGACCTGGCTGAGCTACGGTGGCTGGACACCAGCGTGTGCACGGGGAGGACCCGGGCCGAGACCACGCACGCGGCCGAGGCCAAGCTCCGCCGGTGCCCGTCCTCGCCCTGGCCCTGCTCCTGCCTCCCCTGCAGCCACTCCGCCCTGGGCGATGGCGGGCTTTGCTGAAAAACCAGGGTGGGCAGCTTGTGAAGATGGGGACAGCACAGCCCGGGGCGGCTCTGCATTTTCATCCAGGCGCAGGAGTAAGACTGTGTCCTCCCCGGACAGCAAGAGATGATTTCCCAGGGGGCAGAAATGACAAGGAGAAGAGACCCAGACGACTCCCACTTCTCTCCTTTGCCTCTACGCTGTCATCTGCCTCCTCCAGAGCAGAGTCCAGCCCGGGGCGGCTTGCTCCTCGCCTGTCCCCAATGTGATAGAAGTTGAACGAGCAGGCGGAGGGCT
This sequence comes from Solenodon paradoxus, assembly GCA_004363575.1. Classification (NCBI taxonomy): domain Eukaryota; kingdom Metazoa; phylum Chordata; class Mammalia; order Eulipotyphla; family Solenodontidae; genus Solenodon; species Solenodon paradoxus. Next base: position 4,593 of record RJWH01005715.1, on the reverse strand, counting down.
GGGCGGCTAACGACAGCGAGCTGTGGAGACTGGCTTCTCCTGGAATCGCCTGTGCGTGGAATCATCTAAAGAGCTCGCGTGCTGAGACCAGGGGCTCCGGGCTCGGCTGAGCTGGGTTCTTGGTGCCTTCTACAGCGCCCGGCGATCTGAGGGGCGGGCTCATGCTGGCATCTCCCTGGTGAGAGAGGGCGACGGGTCGCACCAGGGACACAGAACGTGTATCTGATGCCACTTGGAAGGAAAGCCTGACAGTGAATGGCTGCGGGTGCACGCACAGCCCCGGCACAGGCTCGGCCAGCTCCCTGGGGACAGGAGACGCTGGGAGACGAAGCCATGAGGGTGGGATAGCTCCTGGCAACGGCGTCTGTGCAAGGAGAAGGGACAACTCTCAACGATGGATGAGACTGGGCATCCGGGCTAACATTCCCGGAGACCAACAGCTGTCGGGAAAGGTCTGCCTGGGGCTGAACGTGGCCGAGAAAGCGTATCGTATGAGAAAAGCAAGCGACCAGAGATGGTGGGCACCGGGCTGATCACAGAATTCCAGGCCATATTCCGAGGGCGCGGGGTTTGCGGACGGTGCTGGTTTCTAAGGTTGAAACGCGGCAGGAAGCACTGAGGCATCTCCGAGCAGAGCGCCACTCGGCTCCGGGGCACGTGCCGCAGACACGCGGGGGCGCGCAGGCCGTCCTGGGACGCAGCATGCACCTGGGCTGCCCGGGGCCACACTGGGAGAGCCGCCTGGGGCCGAGGGAGCCCTGGGGTGGCCCCTGGCCGGACACACTGGACTCTGAGCCGGAGGGACAGGGCTGGCCTGGATGGCCCACAGCACCTGCCCTGAGGTGCTCGCAGCTTGTCCACAAAAGCCACCACACCCATGCTTACAAGCGGATCGAGAGGACATCAGGTGCACGGGCCCAGGAGTGACAAAGCCCAGCAGCCGGGTCCCCGGCTGGGTGTTGGGTTCCCAATCACAGAGCAGGGGGCGGAGCAGGACAAGACCGCGGGGCCCGATGGCCTCTGGCCATCCCTCAAGAACCTCTCATAAGGACACAAGTCGAAGCAAACGAGTGAGGGACTAAGGACAGGAGTCTGAGATGGGATGTAGCTGTGAAAGGTCCCCGAGCAGGGACAAGGAGAGGCCTGGGCGTCCCCCACCAGCTGCCGGCCACACTCTCCACGCTGAGTTGGAAACGAGCAGGCATTCCGAGGGCCTGAGTCAAAAGAGCCCTTCCCGGGGAACGCGGCTCCTGCGACAGGGCCGCTCACCTTCCGTCCGTCACCTGGACAAAGAGGACATGTCCCCGGGACCACAAGAGGATAGAAGGGAGCATCTGCAAACCCCTCAATCACCGGGAAGGTCAGCTTTCCCCAGCGCACTTGCTTTGACAGCTGTCAGTGTGGAGCCAGGCTCCCCGCTGGCCTGAGCCCTGGGCGCTGCGTGTCAGGGACGTGAGCTGGAGGACCTGCCCTCTATGTGCGGGGAGCGGGCACTGGGTTCCTCCCGGAGGGGCCTGCAGCTGCAGCCTCCTCTGGGAAGGGCTGGCCGCAGCGGGAGGTGACAGGCGACATGGAGTCAAGTCCCCGATTGCCACGTATCCTGATTCTAGCTCCTGGGGCAGCTCATGGACTTGGGATGGACGGGGGTGCCGGCAGCCCCGCCCTGCGCTCACAGGGGCCAGCCTCTGGGGCAGGACAGGAGGGCGAGGCGGATGAGTGGGGCACAGACAGCACAGGGCACTTGACGGAGCAGCCGACGGGCCAGTCCGGACCAGCGACGGCAGGGCCTGGGGTGGGGGGCGTCGAGATGGCGACAACACCGAAGCCGAAGCGTAACCTGCGGCCTTTCCTGAGTCTCGAGTGACGCGACACGGCACCAGCAGCCTTCCCTGACAGACTCGGTCTGACGCGCACTGACGTCCAGACGGACAAGAGCCAACTTTTCAGGCACATTTCCAGGTGTTTCAGAGGCAGACTAAGCCAGATGGAAACATCAGGAGGCCACCAGTCCCACCACTAAGTGGACACGAGGTCAGCCATCGCCCTGACCGTCCTGCAAACCCGCGCGACTCCTCGGGCACTTGTCTCGGGCGCCCCTTTGGGGCCTCTGAACTGCATGCAGGCCATTTGTAGGAGTCCCTTCTGTGGACCCAACTCCTGACCCGGGGCCCCAGACAAGGGAGAGGCCCTCCTGTCTAAGGGGCAAGAGTGGGAGGCCTAGCTCCTCACCGCGCCCTCCGCTGGTGGTGCCCATGGCACCAGGGCACCCGTGGGAGGGGCGATCAGACCCCAGCAGAACTGCCAGTGAAGGGTACCTGGGGGCTCTCAGGGACCAGCCTCCGCCGAGAGCGCCCGTTTCCACCGGGGTTGTGCCTTAGTAGGATTCCTGATGGCGAAACACAAATGATGGCCAATGGGAGTCACAAGAGACAGCGTCTTTGTTAGTCTCCACCAAGACTCAAAGTCACCGCTGGCCACCGACGCGCGGGAAGGAACACCGAGCGTGAGGACACTGCTCACCTGGGCTGGGCCCGGCCATCGCAGGCGGTGCCGCCCACCAGCCGGGCCCTCCTGTCCTTCTGAGCTCGGCTCTGACGTACACGCACGCATTGCAAGGACAGTGCCTTCCATTGGTGGAACTGGAAAATTTCTTTAATTCGGTCTATGCTTGAATAACACAAAGGTGGCCTCCGGCACCCGCCCACCTCGACGCTCAGCCCGTCGGCAGGCAGGCGGCCGGCTCCGTGAACGTGCCAGCGCCGCCAGGTAGCGTCTTCAAACGACGAGATGAGCAGGGAGCCTTTGTGTGTGTGCAGCTATGTAGAGACGGGGGTGTATACAAAACCACGGCCACAGAGCACACGCTCGCTGGCGCCAGCAAGTGCAGGACTGCACTGAAGGGGCTCCCGCGGGGGCTGGGGGCCCGCAGGCGGGTGGTAAAGGGGTCCTGGTCGCCAGAAGGAAGACGCTCACCCGGGACACTGGGTTCAGCGTGTGTGCGCGCGCGCCACGCGCAGAAGCAGAAAACACTGGTCGGCTCTGCTCGTACTAAGCATGTGAAATAAATGGGATTTCGTAACAGATAACACATTTTTTTTAAAAAGGAACACTGAGGATCTGCAAAAATTCCTACAGTACAAAAAGTGTGTGTGTGTGTCTGCAGGTCCGCATTTACACGTGTACGGTGACCAGAGCGGCTTCCCTACCGGCGGGGAGCCCCGCCCGTGCTCTGCGAGTCTCCCCGCGAGGCTCTCGTGGCGTCGGGCCGTCCCCAGTCTCTCAGGCCGGTACTTGGCACATAGTGGTATTATTGGCACAGGTTCAGAATGACGGTCCAGATGCCAGGCCCGCGGCTCCTCGCGGCCCTTCCCCGGCCTCCCGCTCCGTCTCCGGCTCCTCACACGCGCTCCTCCTCTCCATTCTCCACGGAAAACTCGGGGAGAAAGCAGGTCCCCATAGGCGTGAGCATTTCTATAAAAATATATTTGGCCTATAGCGCTCTGCTCGAGTCCCCACCGGCAAACAGAAGTGGTAGGTGCGGGGACCTCCCCCTTAGATACTTTAGTTCTAGGTTTTGTGTGTTTTTTAATTTAATTTTTTTTTTTTACAGGTTCACCAACGGAATCCTGTGTGGAGAGAAAACAAGAAGAGATTAAACGCGGCAGGCCAGGCAGGGCCAGTCTGCGCAGCCTCTCCGACCTGCCCGGCCCAACCCGATCGCACTGCAGACAGACAGCGACGCGTCCCGGCCTCCAGGCACGTCTGCTCCACCAGCCACCAGGAACACACGCGGGCAGCCCCGGGGTGGCCAGTGGCCAGGCCTGCGTGTCCATTATGGCCGTCGATGGGGGGGCGTGTCCGCCACTTGCATTGGGTGGGGTTGGGTGCCCTAATGGGCCAAGCACCCAAACTCAGGATGGGCGTGACCCCAGCCTGCCCGAATGACGGTGCAGGCCCTCTGGCTCCCGCGACAGGGCGGAGGGCCCTGCCCACGGCGGGACGGCGGCTGTGGACGGACGGAGCCTGTTTCCACACGCCGGGCCCGGCCTGGGAAGGTGGGTGTCTTGCATCAGAAGCACCACTTCGGTGTGAACCATCTGCCTGCAGGTGGGCAGGCTGCGGAGCAGTGGGGCTCTTGCTTCCCCGAATCTGCGCCTGGGGACACAGGGACCCAGGCCATCTGCCTCAGTGACAATCCCACCCTGGGTCAGAGCTCAGCTCAGCGCCATCAGGGAACCCAGCAGCTCCCCGCAAGGATAGCACCCCAGTTTAGAGCGGTCTTTGCAGGTGACACAGCGCGGAGCCTGGGGTACTCAAGCATTCCAAAAGGAAGCCAGGGGAAGCCCAGGGCCCGGTGGCACCGGCACTTCTGTCCTGGCACCTCTGAGCAGCTCAGAACACGGGTCCAGCCACTGTCGAACAGGGTCCAGGCCCCTGGTTGTGCGGTTCTGTCAGGGGATCCGCCCCAGGACTGAGGGCTGGAGGCACCCAAGTGGCGATGCCCCAGCTCAGCTCCACCCCCGTCAGCCGGGCAGGAGCACGTGAGCCCTTCACCTGGGCTGTCCTCCCCTCCCCTCTGCACAGTGCAGGGCT
>RJWH01005714.1:0-69855 GCA_004363575.1 Solenodon paradoxus | reverse complement strand
GTGGGCAGGATGCCCCGCAGAGCAACTGGGTCAGAAGCTCGCAGTCCACACAGAGCCCGCGCTTCCAGCTTCACCCTGGACACGCTCCGCCATGACAGCCCTGGTTAAAGAGTGTCCGCGCTCTCAGTCCCCGCGGTCACTCTTGCGGGGAAAGTCCCACGAGCACCTGTGTGCATGACTCCACACTTCCAAAAGGACGTAGCAGATGGGGGCCCCACTTCCCTGTCCCTTGAAACAATGTTTTCTCTTCTTGTAGAAAATGTCAACCATATATGGCTTCCATAGACCAGCATAATGAATCTCCATCTAGTCACCACTCAATCACCGACATTTTGCGGAAGGATTTTGATGTGGTCTTAGTCCATCATGTTGCAGTGACAACAGGGCTGGAGGGCAGGGAAGCTGCTGTAATCCTACATGCACAGGACACCCCCACAAAGAAGGACCCAGTTCAAACGGAAACAGCGCTGAGGTTGACAGACAGAGGTAGACGTGACAGGACTGGAGAAGAGAAAGGGGACTAAAGTCTCTAACCTAATGTTCTTTAGCCTAATGGCTCCATCTGCAGGAAGCTGCCCCTCAGAAGTCCTCACACACCGGTCAGATGTGCACACAAGGACACGGACTGCAACACCATGACTTTGATAGACAAGGAGGGGCTGACTTGTGTCAGAATTGGGGACCAAGACCTGGTCTCTGTGAGTCTTGGAACAAATGCTCCAGCCAGAAAGACAGACAACGAACAGACTCAAAAGATCTGAGGTGACTTGAGATCACGTGAGCTGAGGAGGAGAAATCCAGTTAGGGTAAGGTGAGGGGGATGAGGGGCCCTTCTGGGGTGATGGAAATGGTCTGTCTTGATTGTGGTGGAGGTTACATGGGTGCATTTGCCACAAATCAACAAGCTGTGTGCTTAAAATATATGCAGTTATTGCATCTAAGTCATACCTTAATAAAGTTGGTTCAAAGGCACAGGATCTAAAGTAAGCAAATAGGACAGGGTATTAGTGTTTGTCAAATCTGAGAGATGGGCACATGGGTGCTTGTTACTTTATGTTGGAAATATTTCATTCATAAACATAAATGAACATTAAAAAAGAAAGCAAGAAAAATTAGGTACGGTCAGAGGGCACATCTGGGGGCTGCAGGTTAGACAGGGTCAGACGAGGTGTCTCTAAGAGGTGAGATGTGAAGAAGACCTGAAGAAGCAAAGAGCAGAGGGGGCCCAGCAGGCAGAGGGAAGAGCAAACACAAAGGGGAGGAATCACGTGTCCAAGAACTGAGGGAAGATCAGTGCACCTGGAGTGTGGGGACAGTGGGTTCCAGAAAGGTTCTGGTTTCAAAGAAAGCTGTTCTCCCAGAGGCATTTACATGAAATGGAAGGGGTGTGTGCCTGAAGCCGGCTCCTGGGTTGTCAACAGGGGCAATCAAGCTCTCTCTAGAGTAGAGAGAACTTTGTAGAATGGAAAGAGGTTTCTAAAGTTGAATGGGTTTTCTGGAGAGCAGAGGGCTCTCTGGGGTGGAGAGGGCTCTCTGGGGTGGAGAGGGCTCTCTGGGGTGGAGAGGGGTCTCTGGGGTGGAGAGGGCTCTCTGGGGTGGAGAGGGCTCTCTGGGGTGGAGAGGGCTCTCTGGGGTGGAGAGGGCTCTCTGGGGTGGAGAGGGCTCTCTGGGGTGGAGAGGGCTCTCTGGGGTGGAGAGGGCTCTCTGGGGTGGAGAGGGCTCTCTGGGGTGGAGAGGGCTCTTGCAGTGGAGAGGGTTGCTCTTTCTCTTTCTGGGGACCACTGACCAAACCTTCTGCAGCCCCTAAGGTCATCCCCTCTCTGGGAAGGTGGGTTTTCTTCTCAAAAGCACCAGACCTCTTTTTCCCTCCTTCCCTTTGTAGGATACAAATGTTCCACTGTGTCTTATGCTTTACCCCTAACACTGGCTCATCAATCTTTTCATTGTACTTTTCCATGGAAGCCTGAAAAAATGGATCCAGCCGCTCTTTTGCTCCGTCTCATCTTGGGAGTGATCAACATGCAAGACGGTTGTCTCACTGTCTGGGATTCAGGGGCAAGCCGGTAGAGATGCAAAACGAGGGCTACTTGAGCGGTAGCAAAGGATGTGCTGCTCCATTTCACAGGTGTTCCTGTAATGATTACCATGTCCCCGCCCCCGGGTGTCACGATGGCGACAGTGAGAGCACACCTCGCTGAGAAGTCACCCCAGGTCAGGCCTGGCCCCCGCTGGTTGAGGCTGCATCTCATTTTTCAGGGGGACAGCTGGGCACTAGCGCTGCAGGAGGCCCCTGACGGACAAAGGCTGACCTGTTAAGGAACACCTGCTGTCTACGAGTACTGGGTGGGAGGCCCTAGGAAACTGGGGTTATTTTATTCAGGCCAGGGACCCCAAAAAGGGATGCCCTCCCAGAGAGATTCTCTCAGTCTCTCAAGGACAGAGACATTCTTTAAGCTCCAGGACTTCTCCGAACATCCGAGCATGTGCAGACATGCAGTGGTGTGAACCCAAAGTAACCTAGGAGGCAGTTAGCATGAAACAGTACTGCAGTCCTCGCCTGCCCCGCAGGGTCCGCTTAGGGGGGCACGGGAGAGCACATGCCCTGGAAGAGTCTCTTAGCTAGCTACCTGTCAGTCAACATGAAAGACAGGAGCAGAATCCGCCGCAGGGGAAGGCCTATGGGAGGACAAGGGGGAATATAAACCCCAGGAAGGAATGAACCTGTGCCGAACCCACTGGCTTGGGGCAGCCTGTTCTTTCTGAGGATGTTCTTTCTCTTTCATAAACCTGCACTGCTTTTGCTTGGAAAAAAAATCTTCTTTTGCAATGAAACTTCTTTTGCATGTCTGTATCTCCCTTGAATTCTTTCCTGTAGGAACACAAGGACCAGAGATCTGGAAATTCAAAGCCGAAACTAAAAAAATTGGAAAAATAAAACAAACCCGGTAACAATTTCTTCCCTTCAGCAGCTCCAAAGGTCCGTCTTTTACAGATGAAAGAATTCAGAGTCAGAGAAGTCAAGTGACACACTCAAGATCAGAAATAAGAACCGGATTCAAGCTCAGCCCATACTAACTCTGGCACTGCCTTGTTGATAATTAAAGTCCAGCCCAGTCAACAATTCAGTCTATTGGGGGAGAGCAGGGATTGGGGAACAATAAGGGAAAAGGTTAGTTTAGATAATCAGTGCCTTGGCAGTGAAACAGAAACCTTGGTGCCTGGAATACCAGGTGCCTGCCAGGGAGGAAAACCTTGGCTGGAGGGGTTTCTGATAACTTGCCAGATCTCTAGCAAGAAGTTAAAGGTCAGACGAATAGCTAAGACGTATGACCTTTTGGGTATAACCTCAGCTATGTAAACAATGATTGTAAAAATAGTTGATTTACCTCTTGTGCTTTTTGGAAGAACAACTTCCTTGTGTAATGACAATAAATACGCAAGGAGTCAGATACTCGGGGTGACAGTCCTTAGAGCCTGTTCATCCCTGACCTGACCCCTCTTTCACTCTATCTTAGTTTCTTGTCTTTCTCAATCTTTCATGGCCCCCTTCCTTCTCCTCTGCTCTCCCGGACAGAAATCCCGGCAGCAGGGAAGACAGAAAAACAAATCTGAATTCCAAGAGCCTCATACTCAGTAGGATGGTTATAAAAACAAAACAAAACAAAAACCATTCACAATAGGCAAAAGGTGGAGACAGCCTCAATATCCATCAGTGGATGAAGGGACAAACAAAACGTGGTGTAGCCATCCATTGGACTGTTAGGCCATCATAAAAATGGATGAAGTACTGATACATGCCACAATATCCTGTAAAGGAGCCTCTAAAATATGCTAAGTGAAAGGAGCCAGATATAAAATCACAGGTTGTATGACTTCATGGTATGAGAGAGCCAGAATAGGGAAAGCCACAGAGACAGAAAGCAGATTGGTGGATACGAGGATCTGGAGGGAGGAAGGAGGGTGAGCAACTATTTAAGGGGTACAGTGTCTCCTTTGGGGTGACAGAAATGTTCTGTCATTAGACAGAGGTGATGGTCATACAACACTGAGAAAGTACTAAGTACCACAGAATCATACACTTTGAAATGGTTAAATCGATGTTACATGAATTTTACCTCAATCAAAAAAATATATATAGGTTCTAGCTGGATGGAACTGGAGGTGATTCATGTTAAGTGAAATAAGCCAGAAAGAAAAAAAAGTACAGATGGCTATGCTCATAGGTGGAATATAAAGAAACAAAACCAATGTACAGACTAATCTCCACAAAATTCACAGGACACAGACGGTGGCTGCCAGGGGGAGGGAATGAGGAGGAACCAGGTGGGGTGAAAGGCACAGGGACTCTACGGGTGGGTGCAGTGTGACATACACACAGACAGAGGTGTGATTTCAGTATCCTAAAATGCATATGGCAACAACTCTACACTCTGAGTTTGAATGTTAATAATGGGGAAGGCAAAGTGTATATGGGACATTTCTGTACTTTCTGCTCGGTGTTGCTGTGAACTTAGAACTGCTGAAAAAAATAAGGTCTTTTCTTAAAAGGAAATATATATGTACACACACACACACACACACACACACACACACACACACACACACACTCCATATTTATTCAATTCCAAGTCACGCTTCTTTTTTGGCCATCTTAATGTCCCTGAAAATCAGGTACAGTTTACATTCAAAGGGGGCTTTGTAAATAAGTCTTTTTTTTTTTTTTTTTTCATGAAAACCTGTTGAGAAATTGGGGTGCAACTTAGCATCGATGGTGGCTTAGAGTCAAATAAATACGGTATATCTTCTGATGTGTTAGCTAACCTTATCACAGTAATCATTTCAAAAAGCTCTTTGTATCAAGTCATCACACGGTACGCTTTAAACTTACAGAAACTCTACGCCAGTTGTATCTCCATAAAGCTTAAAAAGGAAAGGCAAGTAGGATTTTATCTGACAAAATCACAGGGAAGGGCACTCTAGGCAGATGGAACAGAATGGGGGAAACCTGCATGACCACCCATTTTATGTCTTTGTCCCTAAGGTCTTGATTTCAAAACAAAGTGCCGAGTCACTTGTTATTAATAATAAAGTAGTCAGAGGTAATGAGTTTGGATCTTTTTAGCTGAAGTAGTAAGGATGCTCTTATAAATAACAGTACTCCCACGCATTTGCATTCTTGATTTTGCATTCGTTTTTAGTGGCTCAGACAACACCGGCTTCCCCCTTGGGCCCCCTCGTACCTGGGGGTGCCTTTCTTCACTTCAAATGAAAAACAGAAACGGCAGGGGAAGAATGAATTTGATATTTCCCATTTCAGAAGAACACTGACGCTATCACTATGGTGAGATTAGACCACTGTTGGGATTTACAGTCAAGAACAGTTATTATTTCGAATATTATGATGACAGGCTCGAAGGTCTCAAAGTCGGATTTATTTTTTAAGGAAAAGCAGAAAGGAATGAAGGCAAGTAGAGGCAGACAGGCAGGAGAGGAGGAAAAAATACTTTTACTTATTTTTATTTAGCTGTCCATGGCTGTACCCTCCCTCTCCCAGGACGCAGACTTAGGTCCTTGGGATGTACGTGGACTGAGCTTTGGCCAGAGGCAGCGGACTTAACCACTACTCCACCAGAGCATACCTCAAGGTTGGGTTTTTCATTTTCCCCCTTCTCCCCGCAACACCCTAGGTCTTGAACTCGGGTCCACAACTTCTATAGCCTGTACCTTACTCACAGAAGGGGAACTTTTCCCCCCACTGCTGCTTCGGGTCTCAAACCCAGGTCCAAGGCTTTCATAGCTTGCATCTTAGACCAACCACCTGAACAACAGGAGACTCGAGGTCAGACCCTGAGCCAACCCTGGAGGGCGTGCGCTTCCTCAGCACTCCTGGGGCTTCTGTCCTGGAACGCGTGACAGGCTGGAACCACAGTATCCACTAAGACATCAAACCTGGCGGCTCTCAACAACCCAAGGGCAGAGATGCTGTGGAAACCAGTGTTTTCTTAGTCCCTCTTTCTAGAAGAATCTGCTGTAAACTGAAAAGCTGACCACAGCCACTGGGGAGAAGCCGAGACAGTGGGAACTGAGATCAGGACAGAGCCCAGAAGCCCGCATCTGTCCTGCCCCAGATCACAGAACGTATAGTGATGGCTACAGACACCCAGGAAACTGGCGTCGACAGGGGAGGTTTTGCCCCCTCCCCTCCAGGAGTATTTGGCAATGTTTGGAGACTGTTTCATGGTCACAAATGGTGGGGAGGGGACACTACTGACATCTAGTGGGCTGAGGCCAGACGCTGCTAAACATCCCACCATGCACAGACTAGGCCCCCAACAGAGAATAATCTGACCCGAAATATCAAATATCCAAAGCTGAGAAATCCTGAGCTGGACTATGAATCTGGGGCCGAGTCATGCTCCTTTCTCAGACACAAGTCTACTCTGAACAAAGGTTAATAGGAACCAAAGGTAGAATTCTTCTCCAAGAGCTATGGGAAAGGCCATTTGTCATCTCAGCTGAGCTTGTCCGGGGAGGGACCAACGCACCCGGCTGCAAGTCTAAGATAGGCTTCCATTTCCCTCCTCCCTGTTGATACCCACCAACAATACTCGCAGAGCTGTGCAGACAACGCAGGCGAATTCTGCAATCCCTCCCCTTTTTAACTCTTAAATAACAGATACATTTTCCATGTTTCTACGTTGGCCTCCTTAGTATCACTTTTAATGACAACAAAGAACATCCCATGAGACTGCAACAGTAGCTGATTTTAACCATGTTCCTATCACCAGGTAATCTGGGTCTTCTTAATGACCCACAACTGGGCCCTTTGGCAATACTTTTCTTTGAAATAAAATCCTTCTAACAAAATCCTGATGGGATCACTGGGTCAAAGAATATCTATCAAGTCAATCAAAGCATCCAGATACACTTCTGTGTCTGGTTATAGATTCCCAGACCAGTGAGCAAAAAGGGCAAAATGAACTCCGTAGCCACCAGCAGAGGTAAAGGCCTGAAATCTCTGTCCACTGTCACCGGGCCTGGGCAGCAACCCTTTGACAAATGGGTTTGGCGACTGAAATATTTTTTCTTTGCCTTTTTTTGACGACCTATCCATAAATCTCTTTAACCGCCTTTTCTCTTTGGTTTGGAAACTTCCTGCGTGAATTCAGTGCTCCGCCTCTCTCTGCCCATAGGGCATGCTGACAGCAAAAACTTGGCACTGGGTGGTGCTGGTCAGTTGCTGTCACACTGTCTGCTGGTTCCTGCCAACTGGACATCTCAGCACAGCTTTAATTTGCCTTTCCCTGACTGTAAGAAAGGTCAAGTGTCTTTTCACGTTTATCGGTGACTCCTGCTTGATAACCCTGCTTGCTTCTTTTTGCTCATTTTTCTATTGGGGATCTGTCTTTCTCTTGTTCATTTATAAAAAGGCTTTCAAATAGTGTGAATACTACATTATTCTCCAGTTACGGGTTGTTACAGGCTGAATTGTGTCTCCTTCTTCCCCATTCCTATGTTTCAGTCCGACTCCTCATATCTCAGAATGTGACCTTATCTGAAAATAGTCATTGCAGGTGTAATGAGATTAAGATGAGGTAATACTGGGGCGCACCTCTCATGCAATATGAACGGTGTCCCTAAAAAGGGGGGCGCTTTGGAGTCAGACATGCATTCAGGGAGGGTGTCATGGGAAGATGCGACTTATGCTGCTACTAGTCAAAGAACAAGCAGAAACAGAGAGGGAAGTGAGGGACAGACTCTTTCTAGAACCTTCCTGAACCTGCTGACATCTTGATCTCCCACTTCTAGTCTCCCAAACTATGAGATAATAAATTTCCGTCCTTTAACCCACTCTGTGGTTACAATAGTTCTAGCAATGTAAAGCCTGAATTTAGTAAATATTTCCTCCCAGTGTATGGTACGCCTCTTCATTTTTTTTCTTTTGATGAACAGAAATTCATAATTTTACCCTATAGTAGAACGCCGTCATCTTTCCTCTCTCAAGTTTGCATTTAATGACTTTTTTAGACATACTTTGCTATGCTTGTAAAGATGGTCTCCTTAAAGTTGGCCTTTCCAACCCAAGACCTTGGAGCATCTGGACTTGACTTTGGTGGGTGGTGTGAGGTAAGGCTCTTTTCATTTTTGAGGTCCTGACCATCTTTTGTCCCATCTTTCTGCCCCCTCAAGGCCATGAGCTCCGCTCACTAAGTGCAGAGATCTTACGTGACGTCCACGCATCTCCCCCGGCACAGGACAGCCCTGGTGAATGGTGGCAGAGAACCACGTCATTTCAGATCCCGCATCTGAACCAACTCAGGGAAGAGGCAAGCAGCTCAGTCTTTCAATGTCTGCAAATTGATGTCTAGGACTCAGTGGCCAACCAAATTAGATGAACCTACTTCAGATCTACTCAAAGCATCTTGAGTGAGACACTGACTCTCTCCTCAGATGAGCTCCCGGTGAGGGTCTTGTTGCCGAGACCGCTATTCAGCAGAGATTGTTCCAGAACAGGAAGGGCTCTGGGCCCAAAGCTGAAATGAACAGGCATGAAGCCTTGTCCTCAGGGACCCAGTGTCCATAACGATGGACCATAGCAGAGGACAGATTCAGTTTAGGGAGAATCCTCCTCAGCAGCCAGGACACTCACAGGGAAGTTGCTGGAAGCTCATCCAGCTAAGGGAGACCATTGGAGCCAGCAAGGTCTGAACTTGACACTCTTCTGTCTGCTCATGCCATCTCTCCATAGACAGCCCCACTCCGGCACATCCTGGTAGCACATCCCACCATCCAACAGTCCACATACATCCCAAGGAACCAGGTTCACATCCCAAGACCAGGAACCAAGATGGACAACTTAATAAAATGAATAAAGTGCTTCTTCCTCCTTTCTCTTCCTGCCTGCACCTCTCTGCTTCTGGGTCTCACCCACCCTCCCCAAGCTCAGATCCGGCCCAAGTACCCAGTCAACGGCTATTTATAGAATATCTACTACACGTCAGGCAAAGGGCCAGCACACAGCAGGGGCTCAACGACCATCCCTTGACCGGGTGATCGCACAAGACACGAAGGACGCAGCAGTGAACAGGACAGGCATGGTCTCGGTAATGGATTCCCATTGGTGAGCAGGGAATGAATTATCATGCATAGCTCATTAATTGTGAGATGATTTAATTAGCACTGTTGATGTGTGCTGTGAAGAATGAGGCTCTATGAGAACTGACCTTCTAAGACTCCCCCATGGGAGGAGGGGGTGGAGGAGTGAGAGGGTCAAGGAACAGGCACACCGAACAATCAAAAATGCCAACATGGGTAAGGAAGGAGGCCAGTGGGGCCAGCCAGGCTGCAAAGCCGAAGAAGCTGGGAGAAGACAGGCCAGCTCCTGCCCTGTGTCCAGCCAAGGCGTCTGGACCTATGCAGAGGAATAGGGAGCCAGAGAAGGCGTTAGGCAGTCACCTAATCAGACTCACCTCTTTCAAAGATCTCTCTGACCTTTACCTCCCTCCTCTTCTGACAGTTGTAGCCATCTCTCCCCGACTCCTCCTTCCAGGCATGCTGCAAGTATTCACCTCTGCTCGTCTCTTAATAAACTGCCGTCTGGCTCTTGTATTTCCTGTCCTTCCTCTGAGGCAGGGACTGCATCTTCCATGTTCTCGCTCACCCTCCTTTCCTGCCCTAGCAGATGGAGGCAGTGTGGCCGTTGCCATTGGAGTGTGTCCCCCAAAAGGCTGTGTGGAGTCCCTGACGCTGAACACCGGTACAATGACCCTATCTGGACGAGGGGGTCTGACCGATGTAATTCATTGAGGATGAGGGTGGGCCCTAAATCCAAGACGACTGGTGCCCTTACGAGCAGAGGACAGCACACACAGAGGACGAGAGAGCCATGTGAGCAGAGAGAGCCAAGCTTGTGCAGAAGGAATGCAGACAAATCTCCTGAGCCCCCAGAAGCATCTGACTCAGAGACACCTGGATTCGGGACCTCCAGCCTCCGGATGGGGGAGGATAAATTCCTCTTGTGTGAAGCACCCAGTTGGTGGGCGTTTGCTCCCAGGATCAAGAACAGCAGTGGACCAGGTATAAGGACTGAGGTGCAGACCTACACCCCAATGCCAGCCCGACTGTGTGAACTTGGACGTGCTGTTGAACCACTCTGAGCCCCATTTCCTTTCCTCCTGGGGAAAAGCAGAGCTGTAATACACACCCCTGAAAGCTCTAATGGAGAACAGCTCTTCTTGACCTTTTCTGTCGGTTCACATGTCAGCGTTTTCCAATTTTCCTCTTACCTTCCACTTCCAGATCTTCTTCATAGTTCTTATTCCTTCACCCCTGCCCTTACATGTGGTTCCCCCAAACTCAACTCCTGGTCCCCTTTTCTTCTTAGATTACTGTGTTTCTTGGCAATTGTGTTGATGACTAGGGTTTCAACTATCTCATTTACTGTGATCTAAACATCTTGACTTGAGTTCTAGTTCTGCCTCTGTTTGTACCTCTTCTCTTTCTCCTTCCTTCCTTCCCTTCCATACATACATACATGTTATTGAATATCCATTATATACGAGGCATTGAGGTTAATACACACAAAAAATCCCATTCTCTTGAAGCTCACAGTGTAGTGGAAGAAACAGGAAAGAAATCAAGATGTAATATCTGCTCCTGGTTAAGTGTTACAGTGAATCATGAAGCCACCTAAGAGGATAGAAAGTGATGGGGATTGAAGAGAGAAGTCAAGGAAAGTCTCTCTGAGAGGGTGACATTGAGACCTGAATGAAGTAAGGAGAGAGCCATGCATGTCTCTAGAAGGAGTGTTCCAGGCAGAGACAGCATGTGCAAAGGCCCTGAGGCAGGCCCATGCCAACTCACCAAGTGGCTCGAGAAACTCAACGAAGTTGTTGAGTCTGGAACAGAGGGAGGGAGGCCACCAACAAGGGAAAAATGGTTGGTGGGAGAAGCAGGGACTAGGTCTTGTTCAGATTTTCTCTCAAATGAGATGGAAACTACTGGGAAGTTAGGAGCTAGAAGAAGTGAGCTGATATTCATTTACTAGATTCCCCTGTTTGCTGTCTTGTGAATCCATTGAGGGGGCAAAGGGCTGAAGCAGGGGGACCCAGTGCAACAATCTAGGTGAGAGGTGATGGTGGCTTGAACTCAGCGGTCAGAGTGGAGGGGACTGAAATGTTGGTGGGGTTGGCATGGCTTGCTGACAGGGGCAGGGTAAGACTCCTGATTGGCAGGTAAATGGTGGTACACATGGATGAGACACATACCGAGGGCAGTGTTCTGAGGAGAAATCAACAGTTTAGCCTTGAATACATTGTGAGTGAGGAGTCAGCCACCTGTTCCAACAGGCCTACGCTGGTCAAGTTCAGGGTCTCCAAAGTTTCCAGTGTCAGGGGGGTGACAGTAAAACTGCAGAGCTCTCCTGAATCTACTGCACAGTCTTCAGAAAAGGGGCCTGGGAATTCGTATGTTTAAAGTGTCTCATCAATATCCACAACACGGCTTGTGAGGGGTTCAGGGAGATCGCTCAGGGATATTCAGTTTTGTCCAGTGGAGACACCCACACGAGGCTCCACGTCCAACGCCCCGCACTCCAAACTGAAGTCCTCCCTGTCACCCCCAGCCCACCCTCCCCTGCTCCCTCCGCTGGACACCTGCTTCGTCACAGTCACAGGTCCCCCACCTGCTTGATATCTCTCTCAACCGGTGATTCTCAACCAGGTGACTCTGCCCCCCGGGACAGTGGGCCTGTCTGCAGACATGTGGAATCATCACCCTGGGGGTCCCGCTCCTGGCGCCTAGTGGCTAGAGCCCAGAGATGCCATTAAACAGTCCCCAGCGAACAGGACAGTCCCTGCAACGGCAAACGTTCTGGCCCAAGAGATCAATGGCGTGGAGGGTGAACTCTAACTCGTCTGGGTAAGTCCAGCTGATATACTCCCCCAGGAGGAGCAGCCTAAAACGCACACTGGCCAGGTTTCTCCTCTAGCTTTCTCCTTCCTGTCTCCCACACCACTCAGAACAAACACTACCTATGAAGTTGTTCATCCTCCAGCAGCCGTTTCCGTCAGTCTCACGTTGAGTCATCCTTACAGGTTCAGACTATGTGCAAATGGAACAGTCCAGATTACTCAACCTCCCTTCTACACCTCTTACACACAGGTGTGACCCCTCCCAGGTATTCCTACAGGCCTGACTTACCTCTCAGAGATAACACCACCAACAGGACACTCATTCTGCTCCGAGCCAGGCCCCGCACAGCACGGGACACGGAGCACGAATGAGCCCGTGGGAGCCCCATCCCAGGGAGGTGTCAGGTCGGACACAGCTTAGGGCTCTGGGCTCTCATTGTCACCTTCTGTCTAGACTGATAGTCTACACTGAAGTTTGCCCGTGGGAGACCCTCCTGACCTGTTCACTAAATAAACGAATAATAACCAGAGGGAGCACAGGAGGCTGAGCACATGGCACCTTACACACTTGATTTTCCAAGATCACTTTGATAATGACGATGATGTGATAACAATGAAGATGGTGGTGATGATGACGACGTGCTGATAACGGCAATGGTGATGGCAGCGATGATAAGACTGATGCAAATGATGATGGTGATGACAGTGACGAGACAATGCTGAAGAAGATGATTTGATGACAGTGGTGATAATGGTGATGACAATGTCGAGTGTGCTGATGTTCATGACGACCAAACTACTGAGCACACACTACATGCCTGGCACATAGTTCTGAGTGCTTTTCCATAATTTTCCCATTTAATCTTCACTACACCCCTCGGGGACAGGGACTGAACAGCCACGTTGTACACTAGTCACCTGAGACAAGAAGATTAAGGCACATATGTGAGCAAACAGATAGCAGAACCAGGGTTTGACATAACAAGCAATATATACTTGGTCTTGGTTCTCAATTCCTGGCGCACTGGTTCTAAAATCCTTGGAATCTATAAGGGTGATGAGTGTCCTGTGAATGTGAATGAGATGCCTGGGGGTGGGAGACCCCTAGAGACAGCTTCAGAATGGGGGGCTGGTCCCCAGAAAGATCAAGGCATCATCAGAGGGTCAGAACTTTCAGGCCCCACGCCCATCCTCCGGGGAGGGCGTAGAGACTGAACTCACCACCTACCGATGGCCCAAGATCGACTCAGTCGTGTTTACACAATGAAGCTTCCACACGCACTCCGAAACGACAGGGTTTAGAGCCTCGGAAACAGCGGACACATCGAGGTGCTAGGAGGCGGGTCCAGAGGGGGTGGGAGTGCCAGGCTCCTCCCAATTCTACCTGATGCATCTCTTCCGTTTGGCACCCTTTATAACAGGGTGATGATATTAAGTAAATTGACTCTTAACTTCAGAGAGCCATTCAAGTGAATTACGGGACCTGAGGAAGAGGTCATGAAAACCTCTGAGTTATAGGTAAGCCGGTCAAAAGAATGGATGGCAACGCGGGACCAGCAAGTGGCATCTGAAGTGGGGGCTGTCTGGTGGGACTGGCCCCTTAGCCTGCAGTCTAAGCTCATTTCAGGCAGCTAGTGGCAGACTGGAGTTGAATTTCAGGACACCCAGTTGGGAACGAGAGAAATGGAGAATTTGTTTTGGGGGACAAAAAGATATACTCCAGGCGTTTGGTGTCAGAAGTTAGGAGTAAAAACAACTTACAGGGAATGAAACAAAGGAGGCGGGGATTCTTTTTTCATCAGCGTTATGACAGACAATGTTATGTGAGTCTCTGCTGCACCTCTGCTTACCAGCCATGAATGCCATTCGCCGAGACCTTGCAGCGTGCTGGGCTTATGGGAACAACACACAGTCACAATCAGACACCACTGTAACCACACCTCTCAAGGTCAGGGTAGCTTTTGCTGCCATTTCCCTAAAAGGAAGCAGAGTCTCAGGCAGACAAGGTGGAGGCTAAGAGAGCAGGTGCCGGGGACGGAGGGCAGCCTCTTCCACTCACTAACTGCGTGGCTTTGGAGAAGTGACTCAAGTTTATGTGCCTCCATTTCTTCTATTACAAAAGGTAATAATGATAATCCCTCAGTGGTTTTCAGACTTTCAAAGAAAGCCCTAGAACAATGGTACATGGTCTGGGGTAAGCGATGAGGAAGGGCCAGCAATGACCATTACTATCAGCGACTTTGGTTAACTGCCCAAGATCACACGTCTAGAAGCGGCTGGAGTGACAGGAACCGCAGGGCTGTGCGCTGGACCATGATGCCAAACCACTGTGCACAGCGGCCAGATTCTGCTCTGAGCTTCACACGCGCTGCCTCTCTGACTGCCCACAAACCCTCTGCACTAAGTACTGATTGATGAGGGACAGCACAGCAAAGGGGGGACCTTCAAAATGAAGCAGAAGTGCAGATGTATAAGCAAGAGCAGAATGAACTGCTAAAGCTCGAGGCATGCTAAATTAAGCCAGTGCCACCACCCAGGTAGGCCAACATCACCCTGGCCCCGGGCACAGAGGGATGGACTCACAGAGAAGACACTTCCTTAGTAAGCCTTGGCCACGCCCCCTAACAACTCCCCTCTAAACACCAGACCTACCAGGTAGGGGCCCACTGTCCCTAGCAACAGGGACCACACCCTTAGTTACTCCATCAGACCCCAGGAGACACAAAGTCACCCTCAGCTCACTCGGTTTTGCAGCTTTCCCACCCGCAGCGAGTTTGGTCTCCGCACTGCTTCTAGCGAACATGCCACCTGGTGCTGTGGGCTTGCGTCTCCTTGAACTGTCTCCTGGACGGACTGGACTTGGCACCTCACCAGTGCCTGCATCCACTCACATCAGGCGGATCAGTGAACTGTTTACCTGGGGGCGAGGGGAGGAAGGCTCTGACTAGCAGCATTGGTCCATTTCATACATGATGGCTTGCCAGCTGCCAATGCGAACTCCTGAAAATGCAGCGATCAGCTGAGCCAGTGCGCGCTGGCTCTAGGACCAACCACAATGTCCACTGAACAGAGAAGGAAACTGAGGCTTAGAGATAATAAGCTGCCTCCCCAGACTCGCATCTTGAGTTGGCAGAGCTTGGAATGGAACCCAAGTTTACATGTATCACAGGGCTTGTGCTCCTGGCCACCGTAGGTCCCTTCCCTTGCAGGGTAAAGCAGTATGACAAGGACTGGACCTCCTGCTGGATGTCAGGCTACCTACCGCTAGTCTCGCTTCTGTCCCTGAAAGCTGTGTGACCTCAGACTAGTGACTCAACCTCTCTGTGCTGCAGTTTTCTCGTCTACAGAGACACTGGTCCAAATTATCTCAGGTTTCCTTTCTAGCTTACATTACAGCTAGGAATCAAAAGCTCATGCTGTGGTCTGAAATATAAACTGCATTTCTGGTTCAAGAGGAGGAAACCAAGAAGGACCCCATGAAAAGAAAGTTCTAGTTAATGCTGCCTTGTGAGGTTCTGACCTGGCTCCAGGCCTGGCTGTGCAATGTTGCTGGAGCCTGGGCAGGAAAGCAACAGACAGAGGACAGAACTCTGCTGACAACAGACAGCAGGTCAAGGCAGAGAGCAGCTCAGGGCAAGCTAGAGGGAAGTCTCATTTAAAAAACGGGCATTGGTTTTGTCAAGGGCCTTGCTGTGAGGACAGCAGGCAGGCAGTGATCTTAAAATACAAAACACAGCCTGGAGAGACTGGGGGTGTCCATCACTCTAGGAGGCTTCCAGGTACTAGGAAAATAACTCTGCATACCTGGAATCATCAGCTATTTTTCCTTTTAATCCATGTCCAAAATTCCTTCTCTCTTTGCCTGGTTAAGATCAAAGTAGCATCTGCTGAAACACAAATAGGATTCTAAGGTCTCAAAGGCCAGCTCCTCAGGGCCTCGATCGCAGTTGTTCCCCAACCTCTCCTTCCTTTCTTTGGCCTCCTGCCTCTGGGTTTTCTCCCATAACCCCACAGTGGCTGAGCTCCCATCATCCAGCATTTAGGGCACACCACCCTCCAGGTACTTGCCCTGCCTGGGGCCAGGTGGTGGAGCAGAGT
This sequence comes from Solenodon paradoxus, assembly GCA_004363575.1. Lineage (NCBI taxonomy): Eukaryota > Metazoa > Chordata > Mammalia > Eulipotyphla > Solenodontidae > Solenodon > Solenodon paradoxus. The sequence continues at coordinate 53,845 of RJWH01005714.1, read as the reverse complement.
GGCTGAGATCACAGCCTCCGGAGCTGCACAGCCTGGGTTCAAATTCCAGTTGTTTGGCCTCCATTTTCTCATCCATAAAATGGGAGGAGGGTGGAAGCTCGCACAGCAGAAGCACTGAGCACCGCACCTAGCACGATGAGTGCTGGGCAGTCTGCTCTCACTGACATCTTCACAGGACTCCCCCCACGCCCCTGCAGTGAGCATTACCGCCCAGAATGTGCAGGTGAGCAGCTGGGCTCATGATCCCACAGCTGGTAAATGTTAAAACTGGGACGGTCACCAGGGCCATCTAACTCAGAGTGAATACTCCTAGTACTGTGATATTTATTCCATTCAAGAAACACTCCTGAGCTCCTTCCAAGGGTCAGCGATCCCCAAGATAAATATCAGCGAAAGCTGAGGTCTGCGGAGGGTCTGAGCAAGTCTTTAGCTCTGAAGAGGGACAGTACAGGGAAAACAGGGGCACCCTGCCCTTGAGACGAGGAAGCAGCAGGAAATTAGTAAACACCTGCCCCACCCTGGGCCAGCACCACCCTTGCCCCAGGCACACTGGGGAGGGGCTCAGAGAAAGTCATTTCCTTAGTAACCATAACCACTCACCAAGTGAAAACTTCCATCCCCGGTGTATAAGGCAACCCTGAGTTTATGCCCTTATGCCCCCAGGGAGGTTCTATCTGTCTCTGTGCTTCTCCTAATAAGTGGGCCACATGCTGCCATCAAGCATCTCCCTGAACTCTTCCTGAACTGACTCCGTCCCTCAGGACACATCAGTGCCCTGAGTCCACCCGCCACAGCTCCAGCAGCAGGATGCAGAGGGAGATTTTCCCTGGTGACCCCAAAGCTGGCTGCCCAGTCCAAACCTGGGGATGGAGGAGTGGGTCCTGGCCCAGCACCAATTGGGGCCCAGCACCTCCCTCTGGGATTTTTAAGGGGGATACAGATTGAGTTCTGAAATATTCATACCTCTGCATGAGCTGAGTGGGGAGAGCTGGGATTGTCCCTGCCCGGCCACCAAAAATCAGAAAGAGGTGGCTGTCAGGAGCCACTCGCAAAGTCAGGTGCCTCTACAGGAAGGGAGCTGGGTACCTTTCTCTCCATGGGCATCTGCTTAGCCAGACATCCAGCTCATCTGCTTTACACCTTCCTGACCAGAGGAAAGGAGACGGGGGGTGGGGACAAGCAGAGAAGGATGCAGGGAACACCACGAGGTCCCTGAGCACACTGCTGCGGAGACCAGGAGACCTTTGTCAGCTCACAGCTCTTGGCCTGAGGGGTCCCTCTACCACCAAAGTCCTCGCTCCTTGCATCCGTGATGAGGCGGCTGGAGGTGCCCAGGGACTGAGGACTCCTGGGAACAGCATTCAACCTGTGCCTGCTGGTGAGTCAGCCCCACACCCACGCTCCAGGTGCCCACAGGTGCCTAACTGGCCCAATAAAACACCCCTTGTTAGAGGTCATGGCTCCCCCATTCCCTTATGACTATTATTAGTATCGGATGGGAGAGATTTTAGAACGGGATGCTACATTTCTATATAATCTTCTAAGCCTTTCTACAAACTCCCAACTCAGCACAAGAGCTGACATGGAGAAATTCAGCCTCCAAAGAGAACAAAAAAGCCATAAAATTCCTTCAAGAACACATGGGTGCCCTGGACCTTTAGGCAGATGCCTGAAAAGTTTCACTGAATGTCCCTCTGCTGACCTGTTACTTATCGCACCGGAAACCACCCACACAGACTGTTCCTTTAGTTTTGGATGAGCAGAGAACTAGCCGACCCGAAAAGCCCCTTCCCGGGTGCAGGCAGGGTATATGTTAACTGCTCACGAAGGATTAGCACCTGCTGGCCCACAGGACTCTGTCCCCTGCTCTTTCTCGTTCTCCTTCTTTAACAGACTCACCAAGCCACACTGAGTTCCAGCGTCTATGAATTCTTCCTTGACTGCTTCATCACTGAACTCCAAAATCCTTCTTCAGCATCCTCCTCCCTCCAGCGAAATACTTGCACTCAAATCTGGGGTCCGAGGGGCCTTTCCTACAGGTCCTGAGCCCAGAGAAGGCAGCTGGGTTCGGTCCACCTGCCTGGGGCCTCCTCACGGCTGCTCCCCGGTAGGTGCTGGAGCACACACCCGGCCAGGACAGTGCCCACTGCCAGGACAGGATGCGCCAAATAGCTGACACGCCGGCCACTGGGGCCAAGGAGTTTTAGTGGGGACATGAGTCAGAGAAGCAGCAGCAATGACAGAGGAACTGCGGGTGGCAGTAAGGAAATGTTCGCCCTTCCTCAAGCCACAGGCCAGCCCACGTCAGGACCCTGCGTGGTGGCCACGTGCTGGAGCTGGATGTGGTGATCAGTCACCTTCCACCAGGTGGCCCCTGAGTGTCCTTCCTGGGGTTTTGGGAACTTCTGGAAAAGATGCTCTTTCCACTGTGTGGTTGGTAGATAGGATGTAGGCGGGAAGGGTTGAAACCTGTGGTCCTTTTGCTTCTGAGTGGGGACAGCTTTCTGAGGAGAAGCGCAACACATACAGCAGAGCCAAGGAACATCCCAGGCACACCCGGAGCCCCAGACCCGGTGGTGCCCAGTGCCCACCAGCGCAGGCTTCCTCTGTGTCCAAAGCTAGCTAGAGACAGTTTGCATCTGTTTTAACCAAGATCCTGAGGAATACAGATGTTTGGCGAGGCGGGTAAGTCTCTTTACCTCTGAGTCACACGATTTTTTTCCCCATTATTCAACCAAACAGCAGTTCCCTCACTGATATCCCTCTTAGTTACCAAGTCAGACGATGCTTTGGCCATTTTCCCAAATCCCATCAATCCGGTGTCCCGGAGGGAACCCCGCAACACACCCCTCGGACTCTGTAGTCTTTCCCAGAAGGTCAGGCTCTGGGTAGACAGAATTCCTCCTAATGGATAGTTCCACAGGTAAGAGGAAGCAAGACACATTAGTACAAAAATGGGAATATGTTAATGGAATACAGTTTCACATGCAAGTGCACGGAAGACCAAGTGGCAAAGTCTTTGACCTGGATGTTCTAAGACCTTCCTCCACAGCAGTCTGGGATGGACTTAGGGTCAGTCTCAGGTGAGGCTCTCATTCCGGCTATGCAACTCTGCGCAGGTTCCGTGACCTCTCTGAGCCTCCGGATCCCCATCAACAAAATGCAGGTGCCAGTCCCAGGCATCTGGCAGGGCACCGTGAGTGCCGCATGCACGCAGACGCCGGGGGACGGTGAGTACCCGGAATGCGCGACGGTTTCCGCCTCTGCTTGCACATACGTCAACAACACGACAGACGTTACTTCCTAAGCCACAGGGCCCTGACTTCCAGGCATGGAAGATCTAAAAGGCATGCCCTCGGGTAGAGCAAATCTCAAGTTCAAGCGATTTTCAGGCACATTAAAAAGCTGGCATTCCCGTGTGCAAATATCACGTTAGACTAAACACATTTTCTTCTTCTGGCCTCAAGTCAAACATTCCTCCTCGGCAAGTAATCTCACTTGGTAATAAGAGTCCATGCCCCACAGGACTCAGAATACCCTCCGAGAACTTCAAAGCGCTCTCTAACCTGGTCTGCTCCCCGCTGAGCGGCTCCGTGAGACTCACCAGAAGGTCAGTGAGCAGTGGACGCTCGGGCAGACACGCCTGCACCTGCAAGCATCACGGTGGCCGACAGGTGAGCACCTCCAGTCCCCTGTGTCCAGCTCCACCCAGTATGTCTCTGAAAGAGATCAGCGCTCTCCTGCATTAGAATCTCCCAGCACCTTGCCAGATAGCAGTCACCCAGGACGCAGGAAATCTGAATCTGCTGGGCTGAGGCCTGAGGACCACCCACCGCCCCCGCCTCAGACTCAGCTCTCAGTGATTCCAAGGCTTGTAAAGACAATGGCCTAACAGTGGAGCCCCTGGGCCATTTGGGAGCCCCTGTACTGCACCCCTGAAACAAGAGTTTGATGCCTAAGAGCTGGTCCTTTGCCTAAGAAGACTCTGCCTTCAAATTGAATCTGGAACTGACCACTTGTCCACCCGACCTGACGGCTGGGTGCAGGCTGTCACCTCACCACCTAGGAGGTCACAGCACAGGACTCCTAACTGGTGCCCCTGCTTTCTTCCCTTTTGCTCCCCAACATTTTATTATGAACATTTTCAAATACAGAAAAGCTGAGAGAAATAGCCCATGAACTCCTTTATGTAGATCACCTGATTCTAGAACGATTATTAGTAACATAATGACTTCTTTAAAATTTGCCACATCAGCACATGTTCCCCTAAATATGTCAGCTGGCATGTTAGCCAGAGTTCCTCGCTTATAAATCTCTTTTCCTGGGGTAAAATATATACACAATGAAATGTATAGACCTTAAGTAGACTTGATGAACTAGACACATTTGTACACTGTGTATCCCAAAGCCTATCAAAATGTAGAGTATGACCATACTTCTAGAAACTTCCTTGTGGCTCTTTTCCAGGCAGCCCCTTCCCCTGCCTCCCCAGGACAACCGCTGCTCTGATTTTTACATTGTCTGGGCCCACACACCCTCCTGGGTGTGTCTGGAGTCGCAGTCCCAGGTCTAAAACAAGAAACAAGTATGTATTGACTAAATAAATGAAGTCTATATGTGTACAATCTTTTATTGTATATTTACTATGTGGAATATTTTATAATTCTCCCCAATGTGAGGGACTTTCACATCCAGAAGCTACGTTCTTCTGAGAAGAGTTTACAGCCAAGGCTGATTGTCTAACCACAGGGGTATGTTCTGAGAAATGCCCTCTCTGGCGACTTCCTGGTGTGACTGTCACAGAGAGTAATTACAGGCACTTCGCTGCCCACCACAGTCTGAGGCCACATGGCACAGCCTGCTGGGGCCCCCATCAACAGGGCATCCATCAATGTCTGCAACCTTGTCAAGCAGCATACGAATGGATACCCTGTAAGAAGGGAAGGAATGGGTACTATGTCTCCACTTCACACTCAAAAACAAAGTCCACAGGGTTACATGACTACTGTCACATTTGCAGGTGAAGTGGCTGGGACGGGAACCCTGATCCTTCAAGGCTTTGTCAAGTTTTGGCATGCCCGTGAGCGCCTACTGTCCTCACCTCCATGCCCTTCTTTTCTGAAGCCACATCATCTCTAGAGAAAATGAACTGCCTTCACCCTGGATATTTCTCTGGCTCAAAAAAAAGCAGTGAAGAAATAGCTGCACCTCTGTATCCATAGCATGGATCGCAATAAACAGAAGATGGAAGCAACTCAAATGTCCAGTGATGGATAAGTGGACAAACAAAATGTGGTCTATACATACAACAGAATATTATTCAGTCTTCAAAAGGAAGGGCAGTCTGACACAGGCTACAACATGGAAGAACCTGGAGGAATTAAGCGAAGCGAAATGCACTTGTCGCTAACAGTGAGCGTGGTCTGAACCCACTTAGACGAGGTCCCTAGAGCAGTCAAATGCACAGACACAAAGAAGAATGCTGGTGGCCAGGGGCTGAGGGCAACGGACGATGGGGAGCTAGGGTTGACTGGGGACAGAGTTTCAGGTGTACAAGAAGGAAAAGCTCTAGAGACGGATGGCAGCGATGCTTGTGCAGCCTGAATGCACATAACACCACTAAACTGCACACCTGAAAACTGGTTAGATGGTAAATTTTGTCATGCATGTTTGAGACAGCTATTAATACTTTTTCAGAGCAGAGCCTACAGATTTCACCTAAATGGCTACAGTCTCAATTCACTTCAGTCCACTTGGATGAGCAAAATTTTTCCTAGCAGCCTTGGTAACTTCAAACCCATGTCAATCACCCCCACATACTTTGTATTTCTGTGTCTTCATTTCCATACTCTTAACCAAACCTTAGCAACAGCCCAAAATATTTGCAGTTGCTCCATGAGCTGCTGATTTCCCGAATGCCGAGATCAGAGTGGGATGCTCTGCTGGGAGCCAGCAGGTGCCCTAGGCGGGCCAACAGGCCACCCATTCCCACGGGCTCCCCAAGGCAGAGAATGTGGAGCTAAGTCGCATCCAAGATTCGCTCTGACCCCGAATTCCCTTAAGACGGGCTGAAAATGAGACACTGGACTGCTGGCTCCCTCCCACTCAAGTGCTTTGGAGAAGGTGGACAAGGCTTCCAGTGAAAAGTCACCGTGGTGTCCATTCTGAGAGCCCCATGCTGTGTAAGAGGATTTGTTTCCTGCCTCCTCCACAGGCTTGCTGTGGATTTGAGTCCAGAACCAACATCTCCTTTTCCAGATATGGAATGAGAAGCAAAGCAGCTACCTGAATGCCACAGTCTGAATTATTGGTTCTCCTTCCACCCCAGCAACTGCCTCCCTGGAAAGCCCGCCGCTCCCTGTGGGCACCTCCGCGATCAGCTCACCAGTCATGGCTGCCCCCAGCCTCTGCTCCCCTTTCCTCACAGCAGACATCCTCACCTCACAGGACTGATGTGTGTGGCCCACCATCCTCAGCTGTGGGCTGCTCTACGCGGCTTCTGGTCTCTACGTACAAGATCCCAGAAGCACCACGCCAGTATCTCCCCACATTGCCAAATGTCCTGAGAGCAGTGTCCCCGGGTCAGGCCACTCTTCCATCTACAGTAATGAAATATACAACCTCAATCCTCATGGGCTTTACACACAAGCCGGGAAACAGACCATACACGTATGGTCTATGGGACAAGGACAAGTGACATAGCGATGCATAGGTGTCATCTCAGCTCAGGCAGACAGCTGCACACCCGGCCTCCTTCTCTCTTTGCCCCAAGCCTGCTGTAAGGTCTGGGGAGTCCCCCGGCCAGTGCGCAAGGATGGAGCCCACATCCCAGCGGAATGAAGTCCTCCTCCACACACACACTGGATGGTGACCTTGAATACCATATTGACCTTGGCGTTCCCACATCCCATCTCCTTCTCCTCACACCTCACTCCGGTTTCCTGGGTTGCCTCCTCCATCAGCCTCCTGCACTAGGTCCTGGCCTCGGCTTCAGACTCCAGGAGAACCAAACTAGGGCAGAAGCATCATTTCAGCCATGGTGACCGAAAAGGTGACATTTGGACCAAGACTCAAGGGAGGCCAGGCATGGGGACATCTGAATCTCTGAGTTTCTAGGGGCTTCCACGGGTGGGAAGAATGGAGCTGGCCATGAGGAATGCATTTAGTCGGGGTGGGGGTCTCCCTCTTCGACTCTCAGTTTCTGGAAGGTTGAGCAGCCAGTGGTATTGAATATGAAGGCAGATGCACAGGTGGTGATGGAAGGGACTGGATTACAGCAGACATGCCAGCAGCAGGCCACCCCCGCCCAGCCCTGTGCACAGGTCAGGGGCACAGGTCAGTACCCTGCTGCAGCTCCAGAGATACATTCATTGCCCCTTTGAATGTCAAAGGTCTGGTTCCCTGGCTGTGGAATGAGCCGCCCGCGCCCCACAGCCCTCATTCAAGGGCTCGCAGGACTGGGCCCATGAGCACCCCGCTCCCTCACCCTGGGGTGGAGTGACGCAGCTGCCGCTGGCTCCTGCTTTCCTCAGTCAGTGACAGCTCCAGTCACCCACCGGGCAGCCGGCTGAAAAGGCAGCCTTTTTGTGACTTTTCCATTCTCCCCTGGTGTCACCTCCCTAACAAATGACTTCCCTTGCTTTAGGGAGTCCAAATTAAGAGGACAAATGTCCTGTCTTTGAAGAGGTGTCCAAACACACACACACACGCACACACTCAGAGGCACAGGCACTAAAACACACTCACATACACACATGCTCACAGGTCATCACTCACAGCCCCACATGTGCACACTCACATGCTCACACACACACTCACTCTCAGTCTGACACGGGGGCAGGCTCTCCAGTCCTCAGGTTTAAAACCTGTGGGCGGAGCCATCAAATGGCTGGTCTGTGAACGCAGCTTGAGAGGCGCCCGGGCGCACCGACTGCTGTTAAGTCACCCGCCCGCATGACATGTGTTTCGAGTCCCCAGCGGAGTCCCCAGCTGGTGGGGCCTTTCCTCCTCGTGGGCGCCCCCACACCCTACCACCCACAGGGGAGCACTGTCCCGCAGCGCAGGCTACCAGGGAGGGACTGACAGCCACCAGGCAGCCAACGGCTTGGTCCTGGGCAGGGTGGAGGCCAGTCTCGCAACCTGCCTGAAACACGCCTGTCGAGCATCCTGCTCTTCAGTCCTCAGTGTCTTTTTCCCGCATCAATCTCTGAAAGTCCAAATAACTGACAGCGTCTTGCCCTGGACAATCGTCGTCCTTGTGAAATAACCTAGCAGCAACAACAAAAAAGCTCCAGGGTGCTGGCGGTTCCATGAATCTACACGCAGACATACACACACACACTCCAACCCAATGAACATGGAAGAGTGTCTGTCGTTTAGCGGTCATCATGCATTTCCTAGAATTGCTAACGTTCCCCACTTGTGCGACATTCCTCCCCGGGGTCAGGAGGGACTGCTACACAGGAACTCGTCAGTCAAAAGCATTTCTAAAGAAAACTTTTCAAAAGCCCCCCCGCCCCCCAAAAAACAAAAACAACTTAGTTCTAATTCCCAGGAGGCGCTCAGGCACCCCCAGCCCTTACCTGCGAACTGGGCATCAGCGCCTTCCACCAGTGCCCGCCCTTCACTAGATCGACCTCGTACAAAGGCACGGACACCTTCCCGATGACACAGTGGCGGGAGAACTTGTCAAAGTCCACCACGGTGAGCAGCAGGGTCCTCCGCTGGGCCTCGAGGAAGGGGATCTCGAAGGTGTAGCGCTCCTCGAACACGGGCTTCTGGGTCTTGCGCTGCACGGCCGTCTGCTTGGAGTTCTTCTGGTCGGGCAGGAGGCAGATCTTGACGTAGGGGCTGGAGTGCGCCAGGTCCTGGCGGGAGCCGTCGTGGGCGAGCGGGCGCGGCAGGTCCCGGGCCTCGATCACCCTCACGGTCAGGTGGTTGTGCAGCAGGTCGTACTGGGTGCTGAAGTGCAGCATGCCCAGCTGGTACTTGGACAAGATCTCCTCGTCCGTCAGGAAGTCCACGTCATCGCGGTCAGGGTCGAGGGAGTACAGCTGGGGCTCGAATTTTCTGAAATAGTCATCCGGGGTGTAGGTCCGTCTGAGCACCGAGGGCTGGACGGGCTCCTTCCGGGCACTGAGAACGCCGAACTCGATGGCTTTGACGTCAATGAGTGGGGAGCTGGGCCTCCTGGACTCAAGACCTGAAAGGCCACCGGAAAGGACCGTTAGCATGGCCCCTCTGGGACCAGACCCAGGCCACCTAGAGAGCAGGCGGCATTGCCCGGTGTCTTGCGGAGTTTATAAGCTTCCAGAAGCTGATTGCCATCTGCTGGCCATACCCTGAAGTCCTCGTGTTTCTCCTGCGTCTGAGGGGCAGCGGGGTGGGGACGCCAGCTCCATGCCCACCGTCACCGCTGCCCAGCGTCAGGCATGGTCTAAACGCACTGCACACGCGGTCCTACATCCCGTAAACATGGGGTGCGCTCTGAGAAATGCGTCCTTGAGTGATTTGTCTCTTTGCAAACCTCACAGCGCGCACTTAACCAAATCCAGAAGGAACAGCCTACAAGACAGCCAGACTATGTATGGGGACCATGGTCATGCATGTCAAATGTCCTGGTTCTGTGGCTCACGACTCTACGAAGTCATCTAGTCTTCATGGGGTATTAGATAATGACTACTCTGCCCTTGGGCAACTGAGAAAAGAGAAACTTTAAGTGACTTGACAAAGGTTACCCCATAAATAAGGGGCTGGCTCTGACCATTACCCCATACTGCCTCCACTTCCAGAGAGTGGGCCAGAGTGCTTGGGTCAAATTCTAACTCAGCCACTTACAAGCAAGCCATGTGCCTCAGGAGGAACGAGCTGTGTAATTGCGGGCACATTCTGTAGACTCCCTGAGACTTAGTTTCCCTATCTGTAAAATGGAGCTGATCGGTGCACCTGCCTCAAAGGAGACTCACTGAGCAGACGCCCGTGGGATGAACTCATCAAATGACAGCTCTCACAATTCTTCAACGTGTAGTCAGGCCTCGTCACTTCTGGGCCGACTCCCCTCCCCATCCACCAGCAGGTGTCATCATTCCCAGCTCCGTCATTCTCATCTCTGCTCATTCCTCTTTTCTGGAAGCTCATGACATTCTTTCTCAAACCACTTAAACCATGACTGACATGTCTGTCATGACTGACATACAAAAAGCTGTACATATTTCATGTAAACACTTTGCTAAGTTTGGGGATACATATACACCCCTGAGACCATCATCACAGTCTCTGCTGTGAACATGACCATCCCCTCCAAGCACCCTCTGCCTTCTTTTTACTTTTTCTTTTTTAAAGGAAAAGTGCAGGCAGAAACGAAGGCGAGTAGGCAAGCAGGTAGGGAGAGGTGGAAAAGGCACTATATTTTTTATTTTTATTTAGTTGTTCACATTGGCTGGTCCCCCTGGCGTCAGGTCTTGAACCCAGGACCTTGGGCTGTATGAGACTGCTCCCAGGTGTACGAGACGGCCAGGCCACCAGGGTGCGCACTACTTTTTTTTGGTAATGAAAACACTTACCCTAAGATCTACCCTCTTCCCTATATGACAGACACTGCTAATGATGTACAAAGTTGCACAGGAGAGCTCTAGAACTCATTCCTTTTGGGAACTAAAAACAACACCTCCCCAGCTCCCGCCCCCATGCCATAACCAGTCTACTCTCTACTCCCATGAGTCTGGCTATTTTAGGTTCCTCATATGTTATATTTGCTCTTGCACAGCATCCTTCTTCATTCTCTCAATAACTGTCTGCTCAGCCAAAATCCTAAGACTTTTGTCTGGTACAGGGTCAGCACTCTGAGAACTGTGTGCTAAAGGGAAAGCATTGGGACTTAGGAAATACCTAGCCTGGCAGGATCCAAAATAAATAAAATATGGGCGCCCCCTGGTGGAGCAGAGTCAATCTCCACCGAAGGACCGCAGGTCACATACACCTGGGTTCCAGCCCCAGGTTGGCGGGTTGGGGTGGGGCGGGGAGAAATAACTAGTGTGAACAACTAAGCGAAAGTAAAATAAAATAAAATGCTTCTTTCTCCTCTCTCTTCCTGGCTGCCTGCCTCCCCGCCTTCATTTCTGCCTGCACCTTCCCTTAAAAAAAAAAAAAAAGAAAATGTGAGCCAGAAATACAAGCACCGTAGGTAACTTAAAATGTTCTACGCGTACCCTGGTGGCTCTGATGTTAAGTCTGCAGCTGCAGTGGTGTAGCCCACGTGAAAATCTAAGGACCTGGATTTGTGACCCAGGGCCAGGGTGTGCGGGGACAATCAAAACGAACAAATAAATAAATTATACACAAAAATGTTTCTTCCTCTTCCCTCCTCCTTTCTTCCTGCCTGCCTACTCCCCTTCATTCCTGCCTGCTTCCTTCTTCTTAAAAAAAAAAAAAAAAAGTTCTAGTAGTCACAATTTTTTCAAAGCATAACAATTCTTTCAAAGCAGGAAACAGGTGAAATTCATTTCAGTATTTCAACTTAATTCAACATATCCAACATATGACCATTTCAACATGTGATTGATATAAAAAGATTTTAGTGAACACATCAAATTCTCTTTTTTTCATACCATCTTCAAAATCCAGGGTGGGTGCTAGGCACACAGCACATCCCGAATCATCCGGCGAGCCCCTTCTGGTTCTCCCTAGCACGTCTGGCTGGTGGCCATGGGACTGGACAAAGCGGGACTCGGCCCCTCATTTTACGGATGGGAAAATGGAGGCCTAGGAAAGCCCTGCACACGCTCTGTTTCACTAGCTCAAGTCCCACTTCTGTACTTCCCTTTTCTTCCCCAGTTACTTCCAGGCAAACTCGGACACAATCTTTCTACCTGAGAGAGTTTCTTGCATGAATGTTAAGCCCGTTCTGTCTATTCAGTGAACTTGAAGGCAGAAAGGAGGATGGGAGTCTGGCCTTTCTCCCCCTTTCTCCTTCCCACCCCAATCATGTCATGTGGTCAAACAGAAAGGCAGGCTGCACACATCAGGACAACTGGGGAAGAGGGGCACTGGTGGCCACGCTCAATCTATATGTGCATTTTGTTTGGGTTTCATAGAAACTCTAAGGATGCTTCACGTAAAGACCCAGACTGCCAGCTTCTCTTTAGAAAGAGCAGGCACTACTGCGTCCACAGCCCTACCAGGCTAGGGGAGCAGCAACTTCTCCCTTTCAAAAAGGCATTAGCTTTCCACCTGACCACAGTCCCCACCCTGCCCTAATGTCACTCAGGTTACTGCATTTGGGAGACATTTATCTCTATATAAACCTTTGTACTCTGTCACTGACACAACCCATCCGGCCCCTGAAATCACTTGAACTTGCAAGCACCACCGTGTTACATGGTCACACTGGCCTTTCACGGTCTGAAATGATATGTGCTGACAATGTCAATCAATCGAGCCAATTTAATGGAATGTGTGATCTGTCAAAGCAAAAATCAATCCAAATGATTGCTTCTGACTAAACACAGCAGAATCAGGTGTTATGAACTCACATCATGGTCATTATCTCTTTGTCATCTTGTCTCATGGATGGTCACCCGACTCCACCCGTTTCGCAGACAACCTTGTCCATCACGTATGTCCCAGGGGACACTGCTGGGAAAGCCAGCTCTCTTCCTGTGCCCTGGGGACCTGGCTCATGGGATTTTAATTCACAGACTCTGAGTGGGAGTGGCACAGCACAGGCAGAGTAACTGGGGAAGAAAAGGGAGGTACGGAAGTGGGACTCGAGACAGGCTGCCCAGTCAGGGCAGAGAAACTCACTTGAAATCCTCCGGGTCAGGCTGTACGTGGATTTGGACGTATCCGAGGAGGAACAGCGCCGGTCTGAGGAGCTGGTCCGTGGAGTCAGCGGGACATCACTAGCCGTGTGGACCGAGTCTCCGTCCTTGTCACTGCTCCGGCTGGCCATCCTACAGGAGGGAAGAGGCCTCAATGGCTGCCCCAGACACCCCAGGGACTGGCATCTCTGTTCCTTGGAGGACTGTCATAACAAAACAGCTCTAGACCCACTTTATGCAGCAGAATAACGCAGATTTGAAGCAGTGTGGTCGCCCTAAAATCTGAAGAATGTCTTGCTTTCTTGCACTAAAACATGAGAGATGTCCACTCATTTAGAACCCAGCCGAGAGAGCCTACTTCCAAAGCTGGGACTGACGGGAGGGCGACGTCAACTGATTCCGGATTCTGCCACACGGGGGCGCCACACCGGCGACTTCGAGACCAGACCTGTCACTCTTCAGCATGAAAGGCACTCTGCTCACTCATCTGTTTGGGAACTTCTATCAGTGGCTTTGGGGGAGAAGTGTCCTGCTATTTCAACAGCCACTGTGTCTCCAATTTAACATCTTTTAAAAATAGCCTATAATAATGTCACTCAAGGGTTTTTTGAGTGGCAGAGCTCCAGCCACCGCCATTTGGCCCTGAGAATGAGTGATTTAAGACCCATCGCTGGGTGTGGAGAAACCACTGTGCATTCACAGCAGCACGACTCCAGGTGCTCCTGGGGAGGAGGAGAAATGCTGAAAAATGAAACACACAGGGGCGGGGGCGGGGGGATGACAGGGTAGGACTAAAAAGCACAATCTCTGGACGTGAACCCTGGCTGTGTGACCTGGGGCAAGTCCCTTCTCTCGTGCCTCTGACTCCCTGCCTGTAGGTGAAGATTAAGAGGACCCACTTTATATGGTTGCTATGAACAATGAATGAGTTAACAACCATAAAATGCTTAGAACAGGTGCATGCTGGTGGCCTAGGGGTTTAGTACACGGGACACAGTCCACAGACATCCCAAGGCCACCGGTTCGAGGTGCAAGAGGTGGGGCCAGGGAAAACAACCAAGATGAGCAACTAAATAAAATAAAGTGCTTCCTCCTCTTCTCAATTCCTGCCTGCCTGTCGGCTACTACTCACCTTCATTCCTGCTTACACTATTCCTTACAAAAGAAAACATGATTAGAGCAGTGCTTGGTAAGTCACAGCTGCTATCATTACAAGGAGAGCTTTAAGACCCCCAATGCCCATAAAGCTAGGCAAGGGTGCTGGTGAGGTGGCAGTGAAATGCTGCTCATAACAAGGCCCTCAACTATCAGGGATGCAGATTGATGCCCCCAACACTCATTCCCTCCACTGACATTTAAACCTGCTGGGGAAATTCATCTTGAAAAATGCAAGTTTCAGATTCAATGAGGTCTTTAGATGCATCCTCTGCATGAAATGAGACACATCTGATATTCTCCAAATGGCATATGGGTCACAGCCAGGACAAGCCTGGACTGGCTAGAAGGTAGGGATGTCCCATCCTTGTTTGTCCCCTGCTCCTGCTCCCTCAAACGTGAAGGCAACAGATGGAATGTGGGGGGTGGAGGGGAGGGCACAAACATGGGATTATCCCATACCTGCCACTCTTCTCTGTCCTGCAGGTGAAAGCAGCAGCCTGACCCAACAGCGCAGGGGCACCTGAACACCGGTCTGTCCTGTTTTCCAGCCATCAACCTCACTGTAGCTGCTACCGCCACCTGTGAAGTCTCCTCCAGGCTCAAGGATCAACTTAAACACCGCCATCACTCCCTAAAGCCTTGGCTGAGTGCTCTCAGACACCAGAGCCACTGGTTCTGTAGCCACGGGGCCTCTCTGCCTTCCAGCAGCACAGGGAGCTATTCTGTTGCCTAGGGATGTCCTCCAGTCCCTCCCCAGTCTGGTCCTTATCACTCCCAGGGCATCTTCTGAGAGAGGCCCCATGCTGTCCCCAGCAGCTTGGCTTTAAGGCATCTTCAGAGGTGCCCACCCTCTGCATCTGATGCAAAGTCACTGCTCCATACAGACAGGGGCCTGACCACCACCCACCTCGCCCCAACGAGGCACCTGTACTTTTGGGGGCATTCTACATCTATTCTCTCAAAGAATGATCACACCTCCTGTGGTTCTTATCTGATTTCTCTTATGTCTCCAAGACCTGGGAACACGGCACCCTCCCTACCTGGGCACTTTTTCATGGTGGGGTCTGCACTTAGTGTGATCAGAGGGAGCAGTGTGAGCACCTACTGTGTGCCAGGCACTGTGCTAATGCTGTGTGAACCATCATGCTGCTTCTTAAAACAATCCCAGGAGCATGCCCTGGTGGAGGAGTGGTTGGTCTGCTGCCTCTGGCCAAGCACAGAGTCTGGCCAAGTCCATGTATATCCTGAGGACCCACGTTTGCATCCCAGGCTGGGAAGAACAGCCAAGATGAATAACTAAATAAAAATAAAATGAAATGCTTCTTCCTTCTCTCTCTTCCTGACTCACCTTCATTCCTGCCTGCACCTTTCCTTTAAAACAAACCAACGACAAACCCTCCCCCCACCAATCAATCCTGGAGTTAGTTGTTATCCACTGTCTGGTTCCCTTTATGGTTTGGGGAGCTGGAAGCCCTAGGCTGGGGCGAGGGGAGGGATGCATAATTAATTCACAGCGCAGATAAAGGGTAGGGTCATGCACTCCCCACTACTGAGCTGGACGTCCCCTGTGAGGTCTGAAATAGTCTTGCACATAGTAGGTGCTCTGTACATTCTTATTGGACAAACACACAGCCTGACTGTGATTCACTCTTCAATGAGAGGCTTTCAGCCATTGGCCCCAAAAGAGCCAGGTGGATGGCAGTCTTCCTGACCCGCACCAGTCCTGTCCTGCCAAGGAAAGCTGGGGCGCCCACAGACAGTACGTGATGATTCAAGTCACACACACAAAGGGTTAGCTCCTCAGCCACATGCCACCCTGGAGAGAGGCGAATCCTCTATTCCTGGCTCAAATGTCATGGCAGGGACAGCACTGCAGAGGTTGCACACTTGACATTTCTACTCCCTGCATGTTTGACAACATGCGACGGCCCACTTGGTAAATAAATCTGGGGAAAACACAATCTGTAAATTTGCTTTGTGAATGATTTAACTCGCCTCCCCTTTGCAGATTTCTCTTAACATTTTACATTATGTTGAATGATAAAAATGCACTCACTCGGCTCCACCGAGGATTCACGGGAGACACAGTTCATCCTGGGAAGCATGAAGATCATGTACAGCTGTGCAGGCTGTAGACTGCACAACTCAAGGTCAGGTCATTCTTAATGTCCACATGTGAATAATGCCTCCTGGAGTTGTGTGGTATGTTAAACCTTTTGGGGAAAGTCCCAACCCATTTCTCTGCCTATGGCAAAACTAAAAGAAGTGTCTATCCAGAGGGTACCAACCCCAATCCCCCAGGAAGAGTCCTCTTAGCACAAAGAGCCAGCAGCCAGAACAAAGCACAAATTTTCCTCCAACTTAGTGTTAGAGCCTAAGCTGTGCTTCTGTTAACACTCAACTTTGGAGTATCTGGGGGACAAAAAGTATCTGACTATGATTTTCAATATCTATTGGGGTCTCTGCAGGTACAGACAAAAAAAAATAATCCAGATTCCTTACTCTAGAATTCAATACTATAAAGACATAACCTGAAGTTACAGGTTTGTGTTCTGATTCTCCCACCTCTTCCTAGATGGAGTATCCATTTGTCCTGTTTGACCTGAATCAAGTCACATCGCCACATTATTACAAGGCCAGGAAAGACAGGGCAGTGTCTACTGCCTGATTCTGTAACTAGAGAGGACTAGACCCAGCAGGCCCACTCACTTGTGCTCTGTCCTTGGTTGCTTTCACACGAGAACCAGAGAAATTGTGCCGGAGACTGAGGCCGTGAGGCTAAAGCATTTACTCCCTAGGCTATTAGCTTATTTTTGTGCATTTCAGATAGAAGGGACCTTTTCCCAGGCTTCGGAGTGAGCAGGCGATCCAGACAGGACCCCAGGCACCATGCCCTCCACATAAAATGCCATGGGACAGGCACAGGAGCCAAGCCAGTGTGAGACTTTCCTATTGTTTTTTCACTGCTGTCAAGAATGAGGTGAAGAAGGAAGCAAGTTGAAGAACGAGGCATGCAGGGAAGACCCTGGTGGCTCAGGTGCTAAGCTGGAAACTAGGGTTGTGGATAATGTAAAGGACATTAAGAATGACCTGACAAGAACCAGGGTTCATGACTCGGGACAGGGATGGGGGAGGGGGGCAACCAAAATTCAGTAAAACAAATAAAGTGCTTTGTCTTCCTTTCTTCCTTCCTTCGTTCCAAAATGCTTCTTCCTCCACTCCCTTCCTTACTCTCTTTAAACAAAAAATAAAAAGGATGAGGCCAGTATGAGACAGAGAGAGAGAGAGAGAGAGAGAGAGAGAGAGAGAGAGAGGAGAGAGAGAGAAAACAAATACCCATGTGATCATCTGAACTCCTGGAACCAGCCATACCTGAATCCACACCAGGATTTTTCCATAACAACATTCTATGCAGAACTATCATACCAGTGTGCAGGGTGTGGAACTCCAAGGGGTAACCAGTCTGTTCCTGCCTCATCCCCTATAGTGATATTTAAATCCCCTGAGTATGGTGAGGGAACTGTCTAGACTTGCATAGCCCCAGAGCCTAGCACACGGGGTGCGCTAGAGGAATAACCACCCCAGACTTGGAGACAAACTTTTCAACCAGATGGCCGACACTCGCACTCTCCAGATTCAAATTGAGTCTGTAGGTGAGACAGTCAGTCAGCAAGGAATTTTTTTCCTCTCCCTGAGAACACCTAAGACAGCCTCACCACCCTGATTAACCAGAAGGATGTCAGGGGAAGGGAGAAAACGTTTCTGGGAGCCTATCAGGATATGCACAGTAAAAGCAGGGATGCTGTTTATATGTTGAAATCGAGGATTTCTCCCTTGACTAGAGATTCTTGAGATTTAATCATCCTTCTCTTCCTGGTGTAAAGGAGGAAACCTGAGTGTCCTGTGGGCCTAGCAGACAGGTCCACATCTCTGAGAGGCGTAGCCGCTGTGATTCCTCAGGACTCGTGTTTGCAACCCAGGGCAAGGGGAAAACCAAAAGTGAACAGCCAAATAAAACAAATAAAATGCTTCCTCCTCCTCTCTCCTCCTACCTGCCCACCCATCCACTTTCATTCCTGCCTCTGTCTTTCCTTTAAAAAAGGGGAAACTCTTACAAATGAGAAATTTTTTTATAAATGTGAATTTCTCTCACTAAAGGACAACTGATACCCCCTTCTGTGAGCTTTGCCTGGGTTTGGTTTTTAAAGATAGATGCAATCCCGGCCCTCACAGAGCAGGTATTCTGAACATCTCAACTCTACAACACCTGCAGGATTCTGACCCATGAATGATAAAAGAGCATCTTCACATTACCTTTACATTCATTTAAGGCAACTCTATTAACACCTAATAATGATAGAAAGGAATACTGCTACTGTGCTAAGCAGGGTATGTGCATATTTCATTACTCTCAAGAATGACCCTATACAGTCTACTACTGTGCCCACTTCACAGATGAGAAAACCGAGACCCAATACCAAAAGACAGTGAAAAGAATCGCTTACATTTGTGGTCATCCACAAGATGTCAAGCATTCTTATATACGAATTCATACAATCATCACAACCAGCCTTTGAGAAAAAAATGCTCTTTTTTTTATTATCCCCATTTTATAGATAGGAAATCCAGGCACAGAGAGGACTTGCCCAAGGTCACAGAATTAGAAAAAGCAGGAGATATTGAATTTGCACACACAGTGCCTGACACAGAACCATGCTGCTGGGGGAAATATCGATCCTTGTTTCTAAGAAGAGAAAAATCAGAGGATTAAAGCATGACCCCTGACTTGGAGGGAAAGTGGGGGCACCAGAAACTTCTAGAATCTCAGTCTAAGGATCTGGCTGAGACAGCACCGGGTGCCTGCCACGGCCCGGGCTCTGAGCCCTGGCACAGCCCGGCTCCCTCTCTGGACCTCCCCTTCTCTATCATGGCAAGTGGCACTTGATGATCCCCAAGCCTTGATGGGCCTGGTCCTCTGGATGCAGCCCAGAAACTGGCCATGTTCCTCTCCCAGCCAGAGAGGTGATCCAGACACGTGGCTAGAAGCTTCAAAATCGCGTTCCCAAAATATCTGAGCGACTGGCAGATGGAGATGGTGTGTGCAGGCGCGGGAGGAGAGCAGATTGGAAATACAATGAAAGATACCGGCGAGAACATAAACAGCGCTGGAGGACAGCATGCAGCTGGGAGGGGCTTTCTCCTTCCCTATTTCTGAAGTTCTCCTTCAGACCAGCAAAAAATAAATAAATAAATAAATAAATAAAAGGTTCATTTGCCCATTCCTCCCACCCATCGAACAAATATTTATTGAGCATCTATTATGTGTCCAACGTTGGACTAGGTACTCAGGACAATTTGTCATTCTCCCTTGGCTGGAAACCCTTAGAATCTGCACATCCCTGGAGGAATAGATGCTCCCGGATCTCACTTTCCACTTGAAACATCACTCGAGGCGATTCAAAGTGCCCCCTTGCTTGGCGCGACACAGTTCAGATCTCAGGAGCCTGAAGTGGAAATAGCTGAACCCCAGCCCCACAGCCAGCTGGTCCCCCTCGCTGGCCAAGAAAATAGCTCATCCTATGGGCAGCCTAGAGGTCGTCAGCCTCCTGGCTGTCGCACCCAACCCTCCCTCCTGCGGACCAGGCTGCCTCTCACAGAGAAAGAGACAGATCTTGACACAGTTTTCAAGGAAGTTCCAAGAAGCTGTACTTACAGCCAGGGCGGAGTCTGGGCTGGAAAAGGTCCCAGGATCTCAACCTCATCCTCACTGGACTGGCAGCAGCCGGACTCGTAGCACCTCTGACAACAGTGCCGACAAGCCCATCTGCACAGCAGCAGGTCGGAAATTCTAGAAAGAAAACCCTGAGGCCAGAGGGTGGTGGGGGTGGGGAGGCCAGCAAGGGAGAGGGGAGGTGGGAAGGGTGGAGAGGAAGAAGGGGAAAAAACACCCGAAATTACAAGTAGCTGATCCCTGATGAGAAACAATGACATTCAGGAGGTCCTTCTCCACCGCTGAGCACTTAAAACACAATGTTTTCATTTCTGTTTACCAACTGCCAGCACAGAGATGGCACAGGCTGCCTCGCTGAGCCCTGAAGAGACAGCCCAACATTTGCAGGCATTTTCTTTGGGAGTTTCTGCAAACGTCTTTCTCGACATGTGGTTTCTACCACACTGACACCGAGAGGGGGACACAATGACTATTACTCTAATCTTCTTGAACGCAAAGCAAAAATCATTTTAAAAAGTCATCTCTGTGCCAGGAAAGTAAACAGAGATCACGACAGAGAATAAGGAAGGGGTGTGAAGGAAACCCATTTGGTCCACAAGTGTCTTTCCCGGGGCTCCCCCTTCCAGAGACAGGCATGGAAATGGTGGTACTAGGAGCATCCAATTATTGTCTCACATGGAAAATCCACACAGCCCCACAGAAGACTCCAAAACGAAAGGCTAGCATTTCTTGATGAGAAACCAGGCCAAAGAAATCACCAAATGAACCCACCTCGTTTAATGGTTCCAACTGCCCTTTTAGAGATTCGTGATGAAGCCAGGGGTAGAGGGGCGAGAGGGTGCAAAAAGAAAGAGACAAGACCAGGTTAGCAATATTCCAGTCACTCAACAAAGAAAGAGATAAGGAAAAAAAAAAAAAAAAAGCCCTGCATCTTCCCACTTACCATCCTGGAAAAGGAAGCTGACTTGCTAACAAGCTGGCGCTATCTTCAGGGCTGCTGGTAGCCTCCTGGCTAACCAACACCGAATAAATGGGAAACTTTAGCATTTCGATTTGATTTGCACCGTATGCTATTATGAATCAGAGCGGATGGAGAGATAGTCACACTATCCAATGCAGCCGCACTTCAGAATAGAGCAAACCTTCCTATACAGAAATAGCCATGAAGCCACCCCAAAGGACATGATTAGCTAACATGCAGGCAGGCACAGAGTGATGTGACTTGGCTCCCCGCACCCGCTTCTAGAAGCCCTACCTTCCAATTCTGCTCCAATGGTGACGGTGGGAAGCTTCATCTGACCACCCACCACTAGAGGAAGCCAAAAAGGAAGACAGAATCTGGTCCTAGGGGAGGGGGAGGGAGGGAACGCCTCCCTTCTTCAGTCCCACCCCCACACCATTTTTGCAGTTTTCTCTTCCTCTCTTCCAGGGAGGAATCTATTCCAAATGGACCAAATAATCCCAGTTAAATTAGGAGGAGTCCCTCATCCCCGCCTGAGATATCCTGGAGAGGAACTGAGGTTGGATTCAAACTCAGAACTCTGAATGAAGAGGAAGAAACACACGGTCATTCCAATTCTCTTCCAAGGAGGAGAAAGTTTCCATTTGGTACCCCTGTCAGGAGCATCTTTCTAACCCTTGCAAACCCCACCCGCTTTTTAAACAAAAAGGGAGCAGACACAGCTCAGGAGATAGCTGCTTTCTGCTAGAATTTAATAATGTGGCATTTTATCACTGTGTTTACTTTCCCATCTTTGCCTTCTGTTTCTATCAGGGGATCCTGGTATTTTATGATAGAGGTGATATAAAGTTTCCTTTTCATAGATGGTTTTTTAAAGTAAAAAAAAGTGAGTCCATGTATAGAAATAACTACTCAATAAGCAACACTGGTGAAAAAAACAAATCAAACTCTGTGGTCACAGTGATTGCAGCTTGGAGAACAAAAGCTGTGCAAACTAATCACAAATGTTCATGAAACTCAAAATGCAAATCAGACAGAGGGCACAGACCTGAGGTCCTAGAGGGCCATGGGGGAGAGTGGAGGTGCCACCAACCACCATCCCGTGATATGGGAATGTCAGGGAGCCCCTCTGACCTCCAGTCACCCTCTTTTTTAGCGGAACAGTTAAGCTAGGACACTGCCTATGAAAATGTCCCGCTGATGATGATCTGTGACCTTAGAACAGGAGGGCTTGCAAGAGCAACAGAAACTTATGAGGCACCAGGGAACAAAGCAGCACAGGCTATGTCTTGGGCGGGGGTTGGGGGGTGGGGGGGGGTTTACATGAGAAAGTACTTAAAAATGCTTATGGAAAAGATGCTTTTTCATGACCATCCATGACAGAGGACAGGTGGTGTCCCAAGACTGGAATTATAGCTGGTCCTTACAGAAAAAGAAAGAAGCAAAGTCAACAGCACTCAGCCAAGCCATTACTGGATAATTAACAAAGCACCCCCCCCCACCCCGCAGCACCCTTTTAGATCCCACCCGGACCGCTAAGCGAATCACTTAATTTCTCTGTGTTAAGGGCACATTAAGAATGAGAGAAGCCACTTCTAAAGTCCGTATCTCACTTGTGTATTCTGAGAGGTAGAAGCCAGCTGTTTTCACAGCTGTATCCTCAGTACCCACACATAGTAGGTGGTCACCCAACTGTCGAGTGACCACTGAATAGTCCCCCCAACACCCAGTACACAGTAGGCCTACAGTACATGTGACCTTCACTGAACTTGAAAAGATGACCTAGGGAGACCGTGAAAGGAAGGCCAGTCAGTGGAGCTCAACTCAGCCAGGGGAGGGCTGGGAGCTGTGCCAGGTGGCAGAGCTGTCCGCAGGCTGAGAAGGCTGAGGACAAGATGAGGGGCTGTGTAAGCCACAGGGAGCCTAACGGACCAGCAGCCACCCAGCTGTGGCTCCCCCTGCAAGGGGGCCCAGAGGCACCCTGAATGTGGGAGCCTGCAGACCTCAGCAGGGCTCCGAGGAGCAGTCTCAGAAGCAAGCAGCTCAGCGGGTCTGCCTGTGACCTTGATACTGACCTGTCGCCACTTCCCCCCTAGTATTGAGTAGAAAGGTCTCTTACTCAAGCAGCTTTCCTCCTCCAAAAAAAAAAAAAGAACGCTTGGAAATTATTTCAGCCCAAGGACTCCTGGGGGACTTTCCCCACGGTGAGGGGGTCCACAACTCCCAGACCCCCACGCGGTGGCCTATAGTAATCGGTTCATCCCACCCGCACCGGCCAGCCGCTGGGGTGGCCCCCGCCCCTCAGCACCCAGGGCCCGGGAGGGACAACGTCCTTGTCCCTCGGGTGGGAACAGCTGCCTCAGCCTCGCTCTGCAGGCCAATTAGCCAGAGCCGTCGCCAAGGCAACGGAGCCGGCGGGCCGGGCGGCCGGCGCGCCCCGGACAGCCCTCCCCGCGGCCCCTCCCCGGGGGTGGGGTGCCAGAGGGGGCGGAAGGGGGTAGAGGGGAGAAAAGTCCGCCCCACCCCCATTCCCTCCCAGGAGGCCAGGGCGCGCAGGCGGTGTCCGCTTGGGGCCCTTCATCCCGGGGCTTGGGGGGCCCCAACCTCTCCTCCCGGGGCGCGCCCCCACGGCTGCACACACAGCCTGCGCTCAGGCACCCTCCTTCTGCAGGCAAGTTCGCGAGCCCGGCCGCGCGCCCTCCCTCGTCGCGCCGGCGGTGTCGGGGGGCGCGGCCCCCACCCGCCGCGGACGGCCCCCGCCTCAGCCCTACCTGCATGTACGCCATTTTCGCCCGCGCGCACTCTCCGGCCCGGGCGCGGCGCCGCCGCCGCGGCCACTTTGCCCTCGCCCACAGGGGAGCCGGGAGAAGGCCGGGGGGAGAAAGAAAAAGGCAGCCGGGCGGCCCCAGACGTGACTGGCGTGGCTGCCGAGAGGCGCCCGCCCCTCCTCCGGCCGCCCCGTCCTCGCCTCCCGCGATCCGGCGCCGCGAGTCGGGGACGCCTCCCAGGTGGGGTGCTCGGGCGCCCCGGGCCCCCGCCTCGGCCTCCCTGGCCGTCCCGCGCTGCCCCCGGGGCGCCCCCAGGCGGGAGTCTGGCCCGGGCGCCGCGGGAGGAGCCCGGGGCCGCGGCGGGGCCGGAGCGCGCGGGAGGCGGGTGGGAGGGGGCGGCTCGGGGCCCCGCACCTGCGGAGAGCCGAGCCCCGGGGCGGACGGCGGAGCCGAGGCGGGCACCCAGCCCGGGAGCGCTCGGCACGAGCCTGGAGTGGAGCAGGGCGGGTCCCCGCATCCAGCCCTTTCCCAGACCAGGTGGGAAAACTTTGTTCCCGCCCCACCCGGCGCGCCTAGAACTGTTGCGGCGAGGAACGCAGAAGCCTCAAGTTAAGGTGGGGTGGAGGGCGCCCGCAGGGAGGTGTCGCGGCCCGGGCTGCAGGGCACTAGCCAGTGAACGGAAGACCTTTTGGCCCTGAACCTGCCGGAGTTGCGCCCTGGGCGCAACAGGTCTGGCGCGGGGCGGTCCGGCAGCGCCACCCAGCGTCGCGCCCGGCGTCGCGCGCGCCTCTGCCGGCTCCTCGCTCCGCGCCCGCGAGCGTGCGCCTTGGGGCGTGTCCACCCGCCTGCCCGCGTGGCTTGGCTCCCTGGCTTGGAGCCTCCCCTGACCTAGTCCCTGCCCCCCAAGGTCACAAAGCTGGGGCCGGCTCTCCACTCTGACATTAGAGGTGTGGCATTTTCCCCACGCTGGCTGCCTTTTTTAAATGTCCAGCCATCTCCAGTTGCCAGTCGCCAGCTTAGCAGTCTTTGAACGCCCATGACGTCTTTTTTCATCAGTTAAAAATGACATGAAATCTCTGCCTGCCTGTCCTCCAGGGTGTGTCAGGAGAAAAGGTGAGAACATGAGCGGGGATGTACTTTGTGCCGTTTGTACTCCACAGACGGTTCCGAGCAAGATACTGTAGCACATGGCAGGAGCACCGGTTGCGCCCTTAGAGTTGGGCAGGCCTGCCTCACCCCTTCACAAGCGCCATTCCTTTCATCCTGGTCTGTGATGTCACTACGCATCCACAGCACGGTGTCTCCGGGGTAGGCACGGAATGTGTGTGTTATTGACTCCATTTAACTTTAGAAGGAAGGCGTTATCTCGAATGGCACGGGGGTGAATGAGGTAAAGCCACTCGACAGAGGCATGACAGGTGACAGCTGGTGTCACACTGACCTTTGAACGCACGTGTCTGTGCTTCCAACCATGGACGGTGTTTATCCACTGTGTATCTTCATCACTGAGAGAAGGGGTGCTTGGTAGGGAGTGGGCTTCACAGAAGGGGTCCTATGGGCTGCGTGCGTGCTCCTTGGGAGCAGGGGGCTTGAGGCAGGTGGAGGCCTTTGTCAGGTGTCGCGAGAAGAATACCTGACCTTTTGAGACTATGCCAGGTGCTATCTTAAACGTTTTACACAAATTCAGTCTTCTAACTCTCTGAAAATTGTGAGGTGGGCACTATTCCTATCCCCCTCTCTGGATGAGGATAAAGGAAACGCGAAGTGGTAAAGGAACTTGCCCAGGTGTCAGAGAGTGAGAATTCAAACTAGACAACAGAGAACAACCCTTTCGCCTCACCACCTCATGATGCCAGATCTTGCGGGGAAGGGGATGGAACCTTTAGACTCGATGTGGTGCCTTAATTCCTAAAGACTTAAAGTTGTTGGAGAAAACTAAGGCCCCCTCCTCCAGGGAAGGAGGTTATTAAAAGTAGGAATAATAGAGCCCACCTCTGGGGTTAGCAAATGCTTTCATACGTCAAGCACCAGGCACATAATAGGTGCTTAATAAATGCTTGTTAAATGAGTAGATGGAGGGAAAGAATAAGATGGAATCTTTTATTAGGACTGAGTGTTAAGCCTTTCACCTGTGTTCTTGTTTAGTCCTCACGAGGGCCTGACAAGGCGGCCCACTCAGTGTCCCGACAGGTGAGGAGACTGAGCTCTGGGAGGGGATGTGAGTCCTGCAGTCAGCAGGTGCAGAGTGACAGGATGAGGATGCAGACCTGATTAGCATCGAAGCCCCTGCCTCCAGGACCTGAAAGGAGGAGAAATCAGTGTGGGTCTTCATGGGGACAGACCAGCTGTGGCTCCACCACTGGCTTCCCGGCTTCCCCGCACTGTGAACTCCTCCCTCCTCTTCAGTGCTGTGAAGTCCGGCTTGGGGTATAGCCTGGACTCACACCAAGGCTGTGCCAGTTTGCACAAGGCAGCTGGCACCTTCCAGGTCTCAGTGGAAAAGTGCTCGTTCCTGGGAACTGACCGGGGCATGGAATTTCACAGGATGTGTGGTGTGCTAAAGAGAGGCCCGGGGGCTCAGGTGGGCCCCCAACCTTGTGTGGTTAGGGTCAGAGAAGGCTTCCTGTAGGGAAGTGACATTAAGCTCAGTCCCAAAGAACCAGAGATGGGGGAAAGGGCGACCCTGGGGGAGGAGGGGTGGAGCGCAGTCCACACACATCCCAGGGTCCCTGATTCACACCCTGAGACCACAGGAGTAACCAAGATGAACAAGTAAATAGAATAAAGTGCTTCTTCCTCTTCTCTCTTGCTGCCTGCCTGCCTCTGCTTGCCTTCATTCCTGCCTGTATCTTACCTCAAAAAAAAAAAAAGGGAAAAAGATTATTCTAGAGCCCATTGGCACTTAATAAATGGGACAGCAGAGCTCATGGATAGAATTCTAGGGAGCCTGTGAATTTAGAAAGGAAAAAGTCACATCTCCAATGTCACTAGCATCTACCTAAAATCCAGTGTCTCCTGTCATTATAAATACAACAAACCACAACAGAGATCCGCACTTACCTGGGACTTGGTCCCCAATAGAAGTCATGTGTATTCACATCCCATCACAGCTGCTGCAAATCATTTGGGATTTCATGTTATTAGGTCCACATTAGCGCTTCCTAATGGCTGCATTAGTGAAACACATGCACAGCCATCTTTAAATGGCTTTAACATTTGGATAACTGTTCATCAATATCATGATAATTTCACTATAGTTTTTTGGGGGTCTGCTCTGATTTTAAAAACATTCCTCTGAGCCGGGGGTCTGAATCTTCAGCAGCCTGGCTGGACGAGGGGTTCACGGCACAGAAAGCATGAAGACCCCTGGAAGTAACCTGTACATTCTCTGGGAGGGAATAGTGGGAGGTGCAAGTACTATTCCATCTGGAGCAAGGAAAGTGGCACCAGGTGACGTTTGTTCAACAGATGGAGGTGCCAGATGTCTCGCAGCCTCAGAAGAGCAAGAAGGGGCTGACTCAGGAAAATTGGGCAGGTGTGTGTGTGTGTGTGTGTGTCAAGCCTGGGGGCAGGGAAGCTCTTGAAGCAATCCAGTTAAGGAGTGACAGGGATTCAAACCAAAGGTCGGGGCAGTGAATCCATGGCCGGAAGTGAAGGATGGGTGATAAGTTTGCGGACAGCAGGGCAGGCTGCAGGGGGTGGGTTTGCTGGGCCAGGTGTGGTGTCGGGCTCAGATATGCTGAATCTCACGTGTGTGATGAAGGGTTCTCACCAGAAACCCAATTCATTCCAGCTTCAACAACACTACAAAGAAATAGATGGGCTCATTACTGGGAAGTCCAAAGGCAAATCCTACAGGCAGGGCTGGATTTAAGGAGGAAACTGAAGACATAAATGATGTGGGGACAGCAGAGCTTAAAATCTAGAGGGCAGTGTGCAGATGTGTGAGTAGAAACTAATGGGTAAAACCTGAGACTTCTGAGTCTTTTTGGGTAAAAGCAAGGAGCCCACTGTAGAACTTGGTGCTAGGACACACCCCTAGTCACTCAGTCCGTTTTTTTGGTTTTGCTCCAGGTAACCTGGACACGCCCACGAAGGGAGAAGTCCCCGCCCCTCAGATAGATTCAAGATTCCACCTGGCCTGAGTGAGAGGGAGCAGCACAGGTGGTACACACTTGTGCATTCCCTTTGTGTAACTTTCCCGGCCCGCAGGGAGCTTCCACTCACTCTTTCTGTTTTTAATAAACTTGCTGTGTGATCCTGACCACACAGCTCTCTCATGAATTCTTTCTGGATGGACCCAGCATGTCTTGCGCAGGTCTCGATCACCCTCACCTGCATCTATAAAGACCCTGCTCTCTGCCTCCAGAACTCCCTGAACATTGAATTGCTCTGCTGGAGGAGGTTTGCTTTGCACAACAGGAAAATGGCCCTGTGAGGCCTTCAGCTTGTATTTGAACCATTGAGGCACCAGAAGAAAGACTTTGTTTGAAATCTTATGGACACATTCTAATTGGTGCCCGCCTGTGTCTGGCGACCCTGCGCTCTGCTGAAGCCCTTCTGTACCAGCTGGCCGATGTGAGCCCTGAACCCACAAGGGCCACAGAGAGAGTGCAGGGAGCGAGTCCTTTAGGAAAGAGAGGCTGGCGTCCGTTAGGGACGCCCATGGTGGCCCATGGTGGTGTGGCTACGGAGATGACCCATGGCCCAGGGGCAGAGTAGATGGTGCCAGAGTTCAGCACCCGCAAGGGATACTCGAGGTTGATGAGGCGCTGAAGCCCGTCACCTCCTGGTGGCTCTTCTGAGTTCCTCTCCATCTACAGCATCTGAAAGGAACTGGCTTCTCCCCTTCCCCCTCGAGGCCCAGCCCTGGGCAGCCACACCAGCCGCAGACCTTAGAACACCTATCATTGTGAAAAGGCTCCGTCTCCGGCATCTAGACGGGCAGCACACACTGGTGAGGCGACTTCCTATTTCTGCTATTCAGGCTGATGACACTTGTCTCCTCAGTCAGTTTAATTACAGTTTCCCAGATGTGCCCTTTGAATCCTGGTTTTGCCGCACCCACAACCCCAGGCAGTGTTTCCAGAAGATTCCCAGCTAACGAAACAGCCGGCCTGGAAACGGGGAGGGCGGCCCGGCTAGGTGTGTTCCCCGGCGCTGCCTTAACCCAGTAACCCCAGGAAGTCAGACACAACCACACCAGGGCTGCGTGGTGTGATCGCAAGAGATCTGGCTTCTGATCCTACCTGCAGAACAGCTGTGTGGCCTCAGACAAGTCGCTGAACCCCTGCGAGCCTCAGTTTCCCTCACCTGCAGGATGGGTGGGGCACGACCATCCACGGTGTGCGGTAAAGCAAATGAGGAACGTGCGTGTGAGGCACCAGCACGTGGCACACACCAAGCGGCTGTATCTTCTCGCCATCTCACACATTTAACATGGGGTCCCTGTGCTGTGGTTGAAGGACAGGCCCTGTTGGGGAAGAGGAAGAGGTGATGTGGAAGTTAGAAGGCTCAGGTCCTTGGGATGCACATGGACTGCGTTCCTTCACAGGTGGCAGACTAAACCACTGCTCCACCAGGGCGCACCAGGATCTGCATCTGTGAACAAGCTTCCCAGGAGATGCTGACACAGGTGGCCCACTGTGTGACCTTAATCCCGACATGCGTGGACATCATCTTTGTGATGGTCACACCCTTCCTGCCTCAGATGATCCCCACCTCCAGGTGCTCCCTGGGGCACTGTTGGCCAGAATGGGTCTGGGGGAGAGGTGGTACTGACGCCCGAGATCCCTGGAGATGCCTGACGCACACGTGCCTCTGGTCCTCTGGTTCCTGCGTCCCACTGGACAGACATCTTGGATGGCATCTGAGGGCATCACATCTAAGGATCTGGCTTAGGTGAAGGCACCTGTTGGTCCAGCCCTTGAAACCCCTGAACCCACACCCTATCTTCGTTCCAGCCCCCACGTGAGTTCAAGAATTTCCACACATATGCTCCTGTCTGAGGCTGGTAGCTACTCTCTCCACCCATGATTCAGAAAAGGGCAGCTAATTATATAGTCTTCAAGAAGGAAAATCTGAGGGCAATTTAATAATGGGCTTCAAACACATGAAGAGTTCTTAGGAGGGAGCTGGTGACCACCTGTTCCCTCTCTCTGCCATGCTTGGAGAAACTGAGATGGGATTTCACTGCTGAAATAAGAGAGCAGGCAGAAGCAAGACAGCACTGATGAAGTTTCAAAGGGCAGCACATGTAATCAACTTTTCTAGGATGAATAGCCAGGAAAGAGCTGTGGAGCTGATGCGTCCTCTTCCCCCCGGAGGCAGAGGGACTTCAAGACAAGGATGTCTCCCTCAACCTGGAGCCTGGCACACTGTAGATCAGTGATTCTCAAAGCATGATCCCCAAACCAGCAGCATCTAGGAACTTGCAGTGAATGCAGAGTCTCGGGCCCTCCCGCATACCCACTGAATCAGAAATTCTGGGGGTGGGAGGGACCAGCAAGCCGTGTGTCAACAGACTCTTTAGGTGATGCTGAGGATAGCTGAAGGGGGAGAGCCATGAAGTTTCCACTTGACTGTGCATTCCACTCCACCTGGAGATCTCATTAAGGCACTTTCTGATTCAGCAGGTATGGGGTGCGACCTGAGACTCTGCATTTTTAAAATACTCTAAGTGCTGCTGTTGGTCCACAGACCACAGTTTGAGTAGCCAGGATTTAGAACAAATGCCAGAACCTGTCGTGCCTCTGCTCAAAGCCCCAAACAAAAATATCCCACCGGCACACCCTGGCAGCCTAGTGAATAAATCCGCCAGACACAATCCGCATCCAACCTAAGGACCCAGGTTCAAGACCTGAACCCAGGAGGAACAACCAAGATGAACAACGAAATTTAAAGTGCTTCTTCCGCCTCTTTCTTCCTGCCTGCCAGCCTACTTGCCTTTATTCTTGCCTGCACCTTTCCTTAGAAAAAATAAAATCCCACGTAGTGTGGCCCTCTACAATCTCCCACTCTGTCCTCATTTCTACTCCCCTACCCCTTGCTCACTCCACTCCAGCCACACTGGCCTCTTCCCTATTCCTTGAACACCACAGACAAGCTCCTACCCGGGGCCTCTGCCGTTTTCCTTCTGTTGATTCTCTTCCCCTGCACCTCCCCCATGGCTCACTCTTTCACATCGATGACAGCAGCTCCTAATATCACCCACAGTGATCATCACCTCCTGGTAGTGACACCCTTGGTTATCTCTCATTGTGCATGGGTGCTCCTATCACAGGTGGTGGATGTCACTTCTCCGATTAGGTTACAGAAGACACACATTTCTGACTTGGCAGCAGACTCTTCCCCTTGCTGGCTTTGATGGCACAAGTTGTCATGTTGGAGAGACCCAGGTGACAAGGAAATGAGGGTGCTTAGCTAGGAAGTAAGACCCTCGGCCCAAGAGGAACTGCAGTTCTGACCACAACCCTGTGAGCTTGGAAGCAGACCCATCCCCTGCTGATCCTTCAGATGAGACCGCAGCCCCATCCAACACCGTGATGCAGTGCACGTGGGAGCTCCTGCAGTAGAGGTTCCAGCCAAGCCCCATCCAGACTCCTGACCCACAGAAGCTCTGAGATAGTAAGTATCTGTTGTGTTAAGCAGCTAAGTCTGAGCTAATCTGTTGGGTGGCATTCGATAATACAGTCTTTTTCAAATTTTGCTCTAATGTCACCTTCTCAATCTGACTTCCCTCTTTAAAACAGCACCCTCTGCCCTGTCCCAGAAACTCCCTACTCACAGTCCCTGCTTAAGTTTTTTCTGTGACGTAGGTCACATGGTGCAATCACCATGTGACATATATTTTTTACATTTTTTTAGTGCTCTGTCTTCCCAACTAGAAGTAAGTTCTGTGAGCTCAGGATTTTGTCTGTTTCTTCCACACCAGCATCCCTAATCCCTAATACAGTGCCTAGCATGTAGAATGCACTCAGTAATATTGTTGAAATAATGAATGAGTTCTGCTGACAGGCTCTTTGCATGTAGCAGACAAATGACACTATGGGGCACCCACTTTATATTTTCTCAGCATAGCAACTCCAGTAGGAAAAAGAGATTAAAAAAAAAATCTAGCAACCCAGGAAAGGACAGATTGGTCTCAAGTAGCTGACGAGTTTTTACACTCTATCCATTATTCCCAAGTAAGACTCACCAAAACCTGTGTACACTTCCAACAAAGAGCTTGCCCCTCTGTGGAGAGAGAGACATTGGCATTGTCTAAAGAGCCATGACTCCATGTGAAGTTTTGCATGCGAATCTTACTCATCATTACTCATAATTTCCCCAAAGTGGAAACAATCCAAATGTCCATCGATGGATGAATGGATAAGCAAAATGTGGTCTAGCCCTATAGTGGAAACTTTACAGCAATAAAAAGGAATGAGGACTGATACCTGCAACAACATAGATGCATAAACTTCTTACTAAGTGAAAGAAGTCAGACAAAAAAGACACCGTTATTCTCTGACTCTGTTTATATGCAATATCCAGAAAGGACAAATCTCAGGAGACAGGAGCTGAGTAGTGGCCTGGGGCTGGAGGTGGGAATAAAGATGAATGCAGAGAGGCACAAGAGATTTGGGGAGCAGGGATGTGATGAAAATATTCTAAACCTGGATTGTGGTGATGTTGAGTGACTCTGTGAATCACTAGAAGCTATTGAATTGTACAGTTAACATGAGTGAACAGTATGGTATGTAAATTATATGCCAACAAAGCTGTTTTTAAAAGGAAAATGAAAAGGCCTGGCTGAAAGTGGTTTTGGTTCTATGCCTAGAGGGCCTCCTCTCAAATTCTCTTTGAGAGTAGTGCTTCCTCACTTCTTAGAGACAATTTCTATGCAAGATCAGTGAGAAGTACCCCTAGGTGTCTATCCTCAGTAATATAAATGAGGTAATACAGAAATGAATAGGTCTTATTTCTGCCCTGAGTAAGGCAGGAAAAGGGGTCCTAACACTCAGGCCTTCTGACATGGTTTTCTGGGCACGTGTGCAGGCCTTGTGAGGTCTGAGCCCATCACTGAATGAATGGCACCAGCTCAGGGAGCTGTGCCCATCTCAGCAATGGTGGAATCCCTCCTCCACAGATGGAACAGGAACCTCTGAGCAAAGTCAAGCATGGTGATTATGGGGAATTGAGGATGAGTAAAATACTCTGATTTATCTGTCTCTTGGTGACTTGCAATTTCCATCTCAATGTAATCAAAGGAGTTGAGGGAGCTTCAACTTGGTAACCCCTAAAGTGCCGCTCCAAATCAGTCCTGGATGTGAGGGGCAGGAGCACTGTGATTGGCCGAGCCTGGGTCACATGCTGGGAGCCGGTGCACCGTGACTGACAGTCCCATCAGAAACACATGGAAGGAGAGAAGGGCAGTTCCCACAAAGGCAACAAGGATGATGAGAAGGCAGAAACACCAGGTGGCCATTAGATTATTCCCATGTGCAGAAAAATCATAATAGAGCAAGCTGTCCAATGGGCAGGAGCAGCCAGTTGAATTTCACCCTTCACAGTTGACAGTCAACCAGCTGTTCACAGGGAAATGCCTTCCCGGTTGTATTCAGAACCCGCTGGCCAAGAACAACAAGGTCTTCCCTTCTTAGAATCCGCTCCACACTTATCCAAGTCCTCTGTCTCCATTTGAGGGGACTTAAAAGTCGAGGGTTCAGGGGACAGCGTGTGGTCCAAATATGATGGTCACTGAGTGACCCAGAGGCAGCTCCGTGTCTGCCAAGCCCCCTCCTCTCCTCACCCCCATACTTATGCAGGACCAGCCACACATAATTTTCGGGGCTCAGTGCAAAATGAAAATGCAGGGCCCGTGATCAAAATCGCCGATAGTCTCGAGATAATGACGGCAGACGGCAGAGCATCAAATCAAGCGTGAGTCTTTTGGGGCCCACTCTGTGCCACTGCTGCTAAAGCCAGCCCACCCTCATGACATCAGTGTCTTTTTCTTGGTCCCAATTGGAAGTCTGCAGTTCCTCCTTCTCTTCCAAATCACTACTGCAGCCCCTCTTCCTCTTCCTTCATCTCTGATGCAGGGACAGCACAGCTTAAAATCTCCAAGGCAGTATGCAGAAACATGAGTGGAACATTAACTAACTGGCAACACCTAAGACTTTTAAGAGCAAGGACCCCACTTAGCAACTTGGGTCTGGGACACACTCCTAGATACTCACATCATTTTTATTCCAGGTAACCTGGACATGCCCGCAAAGGGAGAAACCCCTGCCCCTCATATATATTCAAGAATCCCTCTTGCCTGAGGGAGAGGTAGGCCTCACAGGTCATACACACACGTGCATTCCCTTGATGTAACTTTCCCGGCCCGCAGGGAGCTTCAACTCGCTGTTACTGCTTTTAATAAACTTGCTGTGCAATCCTGACCCAACGGCTCTCTCCACACTCTTTCTGGACAGACCCTGTGTCTCATCAGTGTGACTCAACTCCCTGTCCCCTTCATCAATGCCCAGTCCCACTCGTATCCAATATTGAAAACTAAAAAGCAAAAAGAAAACCCACAAGCAAATAAAACCCCACCTCCCCCCACCAGCTAAAATCCAAATATCTCTGAGGTTAGAGAACTCTGCAGGGAGAAAAAGATTCAAATGTGAAGAGTTTTATCCTAGCCCGCCCTGGTAGAGTAGTGGGGTAGTCAGCTGCCTTCTGCCAGCGCAGTCCACACATCCCACGGACCCCCATTCGCATCCTGGGCTGGGGGAACAACCAGGACGTATGACTAAAGAAGGTAAATAATTTGCTTCTTCCTGCTCTCTTCCTGCCTACCTCTGCTCACCTTCATTCCTGCCTGCACCTGTCCTTTAAAAAAATTTTTGTTGTTTTGTCCTTAAAGTATGTCTCACGCTTGCCCAGAAAATTCTCCAGTATTTGTCATGAGCCTTGGGTTAAAGATGATGAACAAAATCCCAGGTACCAGGGCTGTCTCCACTTGCTAATGTTCAACAATAACCATTCCTGAGTTCTTGAGCCCTGAGAATGCGGCCAAGCTGCCTAAAGACTTTACACCCACGGTCCACATACAGCAGGTGCGGGGTTAATGCTGTTTCATTCCAGGTCATCTTTTTTTCTTTCTTTAAGAAAAATACTGAAGGAATATTACATCTTAACATGGTATAGTTTTAAGATAGGACTTCCTTATAATGTTGATGAGAAAAAATTCTGACAAGACACTGAATGAAACTACTTGAGTCTAAGACCTGCTTTTGTGATACCTCATTTAGTGTCTAAGAACCTGCCGTGTTAAATGAGGGCTGACAGTCATTCACTCCATCCTCACAACAACTCTGCAAGCCTGGCACAGAGGCAATACACATTTTTCAAGAAAAAACTGAGATAAGAGATATTCAGCAACACATCCCAGGTCAGACAGCTTCCTGATGGAGAGTTGGGATCTGAACCCAGTCCTGACCATGCACAGATTCTGCTCTTCCTGCCACACCAAGCAATATCTAGTCATTTCATGTCAAACATCACAGAGTCCTGGAGACAGAACACAGGGCGAATGGAGGCATTATTATCCTTTTTTTTTTTTTTTTCACAATTTTTTTTTTTAAAGAAAGGTGCAGGCAGGAATAAAGGCAAGGAAGGGAGAGGAGGAAGAAGCACTTTATTTTATGTAATTGTTAGCATGCATCTTGATGCCTTTTGGAAAGTTCAAATTCTGTTCAAAGGGATTGACTTGAAAGCTATTATGGAAAAAAAATCAATGATAGGCCAATGTCAAACTACTAGATCATCCCTGTTCTGGAGACTCTCAGGTTCGGAGTTAAGCTGTGTGAAGTTCAGACTTCTAACCTTAACAAACTAAATGGGCCATCAGTGGAAATGAGTACGTGCCAACATCTCACAGGAAAGGCTGGGTTGGACATTGCTTTGAGCACTGGAGAGGGGCTGTGTTAAGTGGTGGAAACTTCTCCAGCCCTTCCTAAGACACTGCTTCCACAAAGAGCACTGGGCATGAATTTCTGTGAACCAGGCGCTGTCTGAGTGTGGGGATATGGAGCGCAGGGCTTACCCTTTCTCATGCCAAAGGCCTTCCCAGTGCCTGCAGGATCAATACCAGCCCCTCGGCCTGGCTTTCAAGGGCCACCCAGACCTGGTTTCCTCCTGTCTTGCAGACGAAATGCATCCAGTGCATCAAAGCCTGGGGAACAGGAGGGATCACACTGGGGCGAGCTGAATTAAAAGTGACGTCAGAAACCGGGAAGCGGGAAGAGTCGGCTGACTCCCCAGTGAACAGCGGGCTCCTTGTGTGGCTGGCTGACTTCACTGCCTGGGGAACCACATTGTGCCTCGCTCACCACCACAGCCACAGATCCTTGACAAGGGGGTGGGTGCCACCACAGTCTCAGAATGGATGGCGTCTGACATTCGGCTGATATCCCTGGGGAGCCTGCCCTTGCCCCTGGGCCCCTCCTTCTCCAGAGAGTGTGCTGATGGAGCCTCTGTGTGATTGCCAAGCGGGGCTGGTCTCCTTGACCTGGGCCTGCTCTCATAGTCTGTTCAGCCAGTGAGAGACAGTCCCACCGCACTGAAATCGGGAGCCTCACTAGGGACATCTGAGCCTCCTACCAAGCCCCTCACCCAACTCTTATGAGACGGAAATCCTTTCTTATCAGACAAATATTCATTTGTCAAAACCTTTTGATGATGAGAATCTAGTCCCCGCTGGTTTCTAAGGGCAGTTTGCAGAAAACCACAAATAGGACTCTTTCCATCTGCTCAAGGGATGTCTCCTACTCAGGCGCCTTTCCAAGAGGAAGCAGGGAATAGTGTGGAGTCTGTGGGGTCTCAGTTTAAGGGGCTCTCTTTGTGTGGGGACGGGCGTGCAGGGGAGCATCGACACGGCCCTGGCATCAGCCTTAGCTGCGCTGCACCTGGTCCCGGGCCTGCCATACCTGGAAGGTTCTGCAGCAGGCTCTGCTGCTGGTCTGGGCTATGCTGCTTCCAGAATTGCATGCTGGAATCCACTGACCATCGCACTGCTCTGAGTCCATCCTCGTGTCCTTGTGGTGGCTTCCTCCCACCCCAGACTTCTGACTGAAGGTCTACTAGCCTGCATCCTCCTGAGAGGACTGGGTGGTCTCAGGGAGGGGCCAGGATTGCCAACCTCTGGGGACTTTTCTACAGCGGGAGGCTGCCTGCAAGTCCACCCTCATTCAGCTCTTTCTCAGTCTTTGTTAACCTACCTGACCTAATCACACACCTGGACTGGTGCTAGGCCGAAGGAGCTCCCTCTGAGAACCCTGCCATCTCTCTAGGCCATGTCATGGAAGAGTGGATACCACCTCCCATTCAGGTTCCCCACAATATTTCCTGAGCTTCTGCAGCTCCCTGTCCTTCCCTGTTCCCTCTAGGAGGCAGGGGACAAGGATCTTAAACTGACTCCCTCACATCACTTCCTCTCGCTCTCCCTCCCTTCCCCCACACAGAGGGACAGTTGACTTCCCCATTATGTCTGGTAAGAGTCCTCTTTCACTATGACCTCAGAGCTGTTTGCTTCCTGCTCATTAGTTCCTAAACCACAGCATCAGTATCATCCACTTGGAACAAATTCTTATGCTCCAACCTAAACTTTCTGAATCAGAAACTCTAGGGGTAGGATCTGGCAATCTGTTCTTGTTTTAAAAGAAAGATGCAAAAATGAAGGTGAGTGGAGGCAGGCAGGTAGGAAGAGAGAGGGGATGAAGCATCCTACTCAGTCTATTCAGTTGTTCATTTCGACAGTTCCCCGTCCCCGGAGAACCCAGATGAGATCCCAGGTCCCTAGGATGTACGTGGACCGCGCTCCTGGACGGAGGTGGTGGACCAAAGCACTACTCCACCAGGACACACCAGCAGCCCGCTTTAAATAGGTCTTCCAGGGATTCTGATGGGCGCTCAAGTGTGAGAGCAACTGCTTTGGGGTCTGAATCAGTGGCGCGTCACCCTGGTTGCACTGGAATCACCTGGGGAGCTTTTCAATGATTGATCTCTATGCCCCAGCACAGATCAGTGAAATCCAAGGCCTCAAGAGACACAGGGAAAATCTCTACCACATCTAGGTCAGCGGTGCCCAACTGGCCCACAGACATGTCGGGGATGGTAAAGGGTGTGTTTGGGACGGGGTGGGGTGGCAGGCGTTACACAGCAGGAGTAACGTACACAGCACATTAGGAACATCTGGTGGGACAGTGAGTGATTAATCTCCTAATTTCCTCAGACCCAGCCCTGCCTTCTGTTCATGCTCTTCTAGCTGTTCCAGCCTCTAGGGGCCCGCCTGCCATAGGCTCCCGGGTCAGACATTCCACAGACCCTGCCTCAGCCTCCAGTGAGGCAACCAGTCAGGAGCAGATGGAGGCACAAAGCAGGTGCTGGCAGAGAGAAAGATAACATGAGTGGGCACATCCTGGTGGAGTAGCGGTTAGGTCCGTC
This sequence comes from Solenodon paradoxus, assembly GCA_004363575.1. NCBI lineage: Eukaryota > Metazoa > Chordata > Mammalia > Eulipotyphla > Solenodontidae > Solenodon > Solenodon paradoxus. The sequence goes on along the minus strand of RJWH01005714.1, from coordinate 15,931 downwards.
ACCTCTGGTCAAGAGTGCAGTCCACAGACACTCCAACGTCCCGGGCTTGCATCCTGGGCCAGATGGACAACTATATAAAATAAAGTGCTTCTTCCTCCTCTCCCTGCCTGTCTCTGGTCTCCTTCATTCCTGCCTGCATCTTGCCTTTCAAAGAAAAAAACAAACAAAACATAATGTGGGTCACATTTGATTTAAAATTTTCCACTATCTGAATTTTTTTTAAAAGGTCAAGTAGTGGAATTAAGTTTGTAATAGATCTGATGATATAATTTCTGATGCCTTTACTCAAACCCAGTATATCCTAAATCTTCTCGTTTCAACATGTGGCACTAAGCCCATTGCTAGTACTGACTGGCCCTGTGCAGTGACCGTATTAGGCAGAGCAAGCTCCATGCAGATGTCCCTTCTGGAGTGACGACGACAGCAGGGGTGAGTGAGAAGCAGAAGGGGCAGAAGGATCTGAGCATCTGCCGCCCCCGTCACACCAAGCCCTGACCTGAGAAAGATTATCCGCAGTGGGTGCCAGTGGTACATCCGCCTGTGCCGTCCTCTGCCCTGTATTCTCCCCATTCTGCTGGGCTTGATTCAGATGTCACCACCTCCAGGACGCCTTCCTTGAATGCATGTAGCACTACCTTCAGAATTCTAAAACTGCTCTTCCTGGCCTCCCCCAGGAACAGCTCCGTTTATCAGCACTTGCTGTGTGCCAGGCACTCAACTGAGTGCTTAGGCTGAATATTTCCATTTGGGACTGACATGCAAGAGAAATTATGATCCTCATTATGCAGACAAGGAAACTGAGGCTCAGAGAGGCAGAGGAGCTACCCCAAGTTCACTCTGCTGGTCCGTGTGAGCCTAGGGCGGTCAGCCTCCAGAGTCTACGCGGTCAAAGCCTGACCCTGGCTTAGACCAGCGACATCAGCTCATCAGGAGTGTGTGAAAAAGGCAGAGTCCTGGGCATTATCCCAAATCTACTAATCAGAATCTGCATCTTAAGGCGATCCCAGGTGGTTCCTGTGAATATTAAACCGAGAGGCGCTGGCGGATGCTCGCCTGTACATGAGTATTTTTCTATGTCAGTTTCATCCCTTGGTCACCAGCCACTTAAGGGCAAGGAATGCATCTTTCTCCCTTCTCTGTCCCCGAACGCCCATGGCAGAGATTGGCACAGTAAATCTGCCAGGAATGTTATTGAATCAGGTCTTTCTTTTCACGTCCATTGGGGTTGCTGCAAACTAGTCCACTTCCTCTGCCCACCCTCCCCTTCCCCGAACTCCTCACCTGGGGAAGAGAACTAAACTGCTTGGTAGACAATCAGTTTACAAACATCTATCGGTCTCCTCAACAACAGCCCCCTCCCAAAGGGCCTTGGGCGCCAGATGCAAGGCACATAGCAGCTAAATGGAAATCAAAACACATCTTCACTAACAGCTGAACGTAAAAACGTTAGTATCGAGAACTTAAGTACTTAAGACTCAATAGACTCTCTAATCTCCTGCCCCCATCCATGAAATAAAATCGTGGGATCTCACCAAACTTAATAATGGTTCAACCCAATGACCAACATGGGTGGGAATGTGCACGAGCTCAGGCTGGTATATCGGGGTCTGTCCACCCTCAGGAGGGAGCGGGGGTAGCCAGGCATGAGGTCGGAGGAGTCCTCGCTGCCTGTATCCATGAATAAGTAACCTCCCAGGCACCAGCCAACACCCTTCACTTTTCCTGAGAAACTCGACATCCCCCAAGGGACAGTGGCTAGCCTGGGGTCACACAGCAGGTTCCCTGGCACAGCCGGAGTCAGAACATGGGTTTCTGATTTCTGATTCAGAGTTTTGCAGGTGAATGCTCTTCTCAGCTGGACTCAGCCTCCAAGATCTACCTGGCTCTATAGAAGGTTGAAATGAGCGGCAGCGTAGTCGATTATCCAGAGGAGAGGAAAGCAGCTGTCCTATTGGCAGAACAGGATCACGTGGCTAGGCCTTTGCTGCAAAGGCGTCTGGGAAAGCAGGAAATGGGATTGCATGATTGATTGGCTTAGTGGACTCACCAGGTCCCATGTCTGAAACAGACTATTCTTATCTAGAGTAGGAAAAAATGTAGGAAGGAATGAGTAATTTGTAGGTGACATTGTTCCAAACACTTGATAATATTATGTTCACATTTCAAATGGAAAACCTGATATTACAGAGTTACAGGTGAATGTTAGCTCAGCTCACTGAAGAAATCATTTTACAATATATGCAAATAAAATTAGTACATTGTATGCCTTAAATGTACAAAGTAATATAGGTCAACTATTTACTAATAGAACTGGGGGAGAAAAAAACGTGATTCACCCAAGGTCATAGCTAGTTGATGGTCAACTCACACTTCTCTCTTTTTCCAAAGCCTGGGTCCTTAGGTGCAATGGATACTCACTTTCAGAAAAACAAAAACATGGACTCTTCATGAATTTGAGAATCACACGGTGCAAAGCTCTGCAGACCTTCTTGAAGTCATCACCATTGAAAGCTACTTTAAATGTATATACATTTTTCATTCAGAGCAACCAGAAATCATCCTCTCTTCCCAAGGGAGGCATAGAGGACCGTCCACTGCACAACTCCAGGGTGCGCTGTTTGCATGGGGCCTGTGTGTGACCAGCACCCCTGAGAGTTGTGCAGTTGCACAACCCACTACTCTGCCACCAATATTAAACCAGGCTAAATGTAACCTGTGTGGTCTCCAAGTTCCCCATTTGCAACTTGACCTGGTTCTAGAATGATTCTGAGGTCCCTGGGAAACACCGTGCTGCTGGGAGGAACCAGGTGGGTAATGCAGGGGTAAGAACACAAAGGTTCTTCTGCTCTCCCAGGAAGCACTTGCTTTGCCAAAGTGCAGAGTAGAGGTGGTGGTGAAATTCCCCAGAGTCCCCCAGGTCAACCTTTCTGGTTGTAAAACACCTTTATCAACAACCCAAAACTTCATAGTCAGAAACAAAGTACGCCCTGCAGTAACATGAAATGCTCCTACCAGCGAACAGCGCCCTTGAAGGACACTATTTATGGGCTTTGTCCCCGTTATGAATTTGCTTGACCTTTCCCCCTTATATCTGTCTAGTCCCCAGAGGGATAGGCCCTTTTATTGCATTTTCCCAGCCTGGAGTTTCGCTCCGCAGTCAACCTCCTGTCATTTGTTTGTCTGATGGGTATTATTTCTTCTAAGAATCTAATTAGGATCTTTTAAAGGGTTCAGCCTGGGAGTGAGGGAATTAAATATGACTCAGAGTGTGTGCTTCTAAAAGCCAGGCCAAAAGTAAGATGATCATTCATTTGATTTATTCTTTTATTTTGTCAGTTCACAAGCCCTGACAATGCACCTTTCTCGGGCCAGCACTTGCTGGGAGTTGAGGCAAGTAGACAGAAAGGGAAGATCTCGCCACCATGGAGGTCAGCCCCGTATCACAGGTATGTCCAGTTAAAATATGGCGCACCCTGGTGGCTTAGCAGTTAAGTCCGCAACCTCTGGCCAGCGCAGTCCACAGGTATCCCAAGGACCCAGGTTTGAGACCCAGGGTGGGCAGGGGTGGGGGGAGGGAACCAAGATGAACAACTAAGTAAAATAAATAAAAGCTTCTTCCTCCATTCTCTTCCTGCCTGCCTGCGTACTCACCTTCATTCCTGCCTGCACTTTTCCTTGAAAGAAAGAAAAGTACATGGCTCACAATACTGTGTTTACCAAGTCCCTTTTACTTTCTCCTTTTGGGAGGTCAAATATGATTACATTTCACAGCCCACTTGCAGCTAGTTGAGTTCATATAACTAGTTCTAACCAAAGGCTGAAGTAGAAGTGACCAACGTCTTTAAGAAATGGGATGCAACCTTCAGTTCTCACCTAATGCTGCTTTGGGAACCAAAATGCCCAGGGTGAGAGGTCCAAGCATTTGTCAGCCTAAGTCCCCAAGTGACTGCGTGGAGCAGAGTCCCCATCCCTCAGCAACCCTCAGGCAGATGGAGCAGGCGTGAGAAACAACCTTCCTTTTCTACGTCTCAGACTCTCAGACTAAGAGTCACTTCATTCCACAGCATAATTTAGTCTCACCTGACTAATTTAAAACTGAAACGTGCCTGTAGGAAGGAGGCTTTTGTTTTCATTAGAGCTGCTGATCTGGTGGAAAAGTGGTCTGGAGTTGCTACATCGCTTGAGCCCCCGGCGAGGAAGAACCTGCCAGCAGAATAAGGCAACAGAGAAGAGTCTGAGTGGAAAAACCAGAAAAGATACTGATCTGGAATGTAATGTGTCTCTCTGCCTGGTCTCTGCATTAGATCAGCCAATAAATTCTCTCTTTACAGAAAAAAATCTAAACTTCCAAACCAGTCAAACCGGTGGTGGTGGACTGGGAGAGAACAAATTTATGCTGCGTTTATTTGGTCAATGTGTGCAGAGCAAAAATTATATTCCAGGCACTGGGCTGGGGTTTGAAAACTGAGTCAAGGCTTGTCTCTGCCTTCTCATGACTCATGATCTAATTATTATAATAACCACATGATGCCTGGCACATAGTACTTGACCAATAAATACTGCAACTATAGCTGCAGCTCAGATGCAAAAGACATTTGCATGTGCATTTATGCATGCAATGCACTCCCATGGGAACACCCAGATTGTAACTAAACCAGAGCTTGTTCGGAAGTTATTGTTACCTCAGTCTCTGTCTCTCTTCCTGTGGTTCTCCTACACACCTTACATTCACCATAAAAACTCTACATACTCTTCTTGTAAACTGTATTTTATTTTCAAAAGGATTTTTTTACGGAAGTCACATTGCATTAGAACATCATATGGGTTTCAGGTGGGTATCATCATAAATCAATATCTGTATGGACTACATTATTTTCCCCATGAAAAGTCCAATTCCATCTTTTATCCAACAACTAAGACCTTTGACCCGCATTCCCTAGCTCCTTCCCCCTTCCTTCCAGAAACCACTAGTTTGGTCTTTTGGTCTAAAGGTTTATTTAGCTCATTTGTTTGCTAGCTTTCTCTATATCATATGGTGTTTGTCTTCTCCTTCTGACTTATCTCACTGAGCATAGTTCTCTAGCTCCACCCATGCTGTAGCAAATGGCAGGATTTCATCTTTATTTAATAACTGAGTACTATTTTATTGTGTATTTATACCACATCTTCTTTATCCACTCCTCTGATGACGGGCACTTAGGTTGTTTCTTGAGCGTGACCATTGTAAATAATGCTGCAGTGAACGTATCTCTCTGAATTAATGCTTTTGTATCCTTTGGGTAGATAGACAGGGGTAACTGGATCATGTGAAATTCTTATTTTTAATGTTTGGGCAACATGGTCATTTTTATATTTCAGAAAGTTGTCCTTTCATAAGGAAGGCAACTAAACACCCCCAATCTGTCTGCTAAAAATATGCAACCTTCAAAGAGAATTAGAGTTGGCATGTCCTAGTGGTCTAGTGTTTTAGTCCATCATGGAACAGTCCACAGACATCCCAAGGTCCCAGGTTCAAGACCCAGGGCTGGGAAAGACAACCAAGATGAACAACTAAATTAAATAATATAAAGTGCTTCATCCTCCTCTCTCTTCCTGCCTGCCTGCTTGCCCTCATTCCAGCCTGCACCCTTCCTGAGAGAGAGAGAGGGAGAGAGAGAGAGAGAGAGGGAGAGAGAGAGAGGGAGGGAGAGAGAGAGGGAGGGAGAGAGAGACAGACAGACAGACAGACAGACAGAGAGAATATAGAGTCACTAAATGCAATGCGGTATATAGGATTGGATCAGAAAAACAACATCAGTGGAAAACTTGGTAAAATCCAAATTAAGTCTAGAGTTTAATGATTACTATTATACCGATGTGAATTTCTTAGTTTTAGTCAATGGTTATGTTAAGGGACTCTGTTCTATATTTGCAACTTTTCTGTAAACATAAATTATTCCAAAATTAGAAAAAAAATTTAATCATTGTCAATGTTTTTCTGGTTTTTATCCTACTGGTAATATAAGGGAATATGAAGTAAATCTGTGTGTAAGGTTCACCCCCACCCCCCAAAAAAGCAGCAATAGTACAGGAAGCCCACTTAAATATGTGTTTCAGAAAGGCCATTTTTTTAGAACAAGTATGTCCCAAATATTGCATGGGATAGAGTTATACTAAAAAAAATTACTTGTTTATCTGAAATTCGAATTTACGTAGGGGTTCTCTACCTTAATTTGATAAATCTGGCAAACCTGTGCAGAGGTACCATTAACAAAAAAGCATAAATAAATCTGATTTTATGACCTAAAATAATGCCACATAGACCGTGTAGATTTCAGCATGTTATTTCGGAATGAAAAAGGATTATTGTACATTTCAGTTGTCTGATTTTACTTAATTATGTTGGTGACTCATTCGATATGAATGAGTGATTAAAGAGTTAATTAATGAAAAACCAAAAGAGGGAAGAGGAGGAATATATTATTATAAAAATACCCAAATATATCAGAAAATGTAAAGAGCTTTACAGTGATCACATAGACTTTATAATAATATTCAGTTTACATACTGTGTCATGAATCTGTCTGTACAGGGAGAATGTGGGACCTGAATACAATATTCTGTAGTTTTCCTTTATAGACCAAGACTCTCAGAGTAGCAAAGGTCAGGTCAGCTCCTGAGTGTGAGAGGTCAAAGTTCACCTTGTGCAGCTCTAGAAAGATTCATGTAATCCCTTCAGCAACCTTATGTTTTCCCAAAACAGCAAGGGGGCCACCGGGATGTGATGGCCACTTCACAGACCTGGAGAACTTCCTGGAAAATCCCTTCACTTACTTCTGCTTTTGAACTTCCTGATGACTGTGTGGCTCTATGCTCTTGCTCATTACAGACGCTGGAAAGAAGGTCCACAACAAAGGCTGCTCCCAAGGCAGCACATGTGACAAGCCCCCAGCCTAGTTGCAGCCCTTTCTGCCCACTGGAGCTGTATTCTCATGCCCTCTCTTGTTTCTCCTCCCTTTTTTCTAGTAAACTTATAAAACTACAAAAATTCTTTCCTGAACCATTTGCACCAAACTCCAGCAACCCCACATCACAATCCATCCACTTTCCACCTGCTAATCCATCTTGAATTTGATGCATTTCAAAGGGATTTGCAGGTATTGACTCACTTCCTCGTAAATACTCCACCAAGATGATGGTTCCTGAGAACTCAATCTTTGCTTCTCAGTAAAGTCACACCTAATGATTTGCACAAATCTTAAGTACACCATGCCATGGGGTTTGACAAAGGCAAGGTCTATGAAATCCAAACCCTATCAAGCCACATCAAGAGAAAAGCCAGGGACTTTGACAGGTGTTGTTATTCAAATCCCACTTGGCCTGATCAAAACGCGTTTTTCCTGGCTCTGACTTAAGGTTGGATTACCTGCAGCAGGATGTGGAGAGGAAAGCCCTGAATTTGGAGCCACAAGAGCGGGCTTCTCTATCTGCTCTGCTGGGTGACCTTGAGGAAGTCATTTAACCTCTCCGAGCCTCTTATTCACCATCTTGAAAATGGGGATGGGAACTCTACCCTTCACAGAAGTGCTGAAGAAGTGGAGTGAGGCCATCGGCAGGCATCTGAGGCTGTTAGAAACAGGGATGTGTAAACAGGAAACGTCATATAAACAAAAATGAAATGATTACTGAAAAGCTTGCCATGAAACCACTGTGAAGAGCTGATAACTTGGACCTTCCGTCCATTTCAAAGGAGTTTATTTATTCCCCTGCAGCCCCTGTCCTGGTGGCTCCTCTCTAACCCCCAAGAATAATCAGAGCCCTGGGGGAGGCAGGCCTGGGGAGAAGAAGGACTTATAAAAGGGGAAGTCAGGCTGATCCCATCTGAGGAGGAGGGCTGGCCATTCTTGTTTCATCATGGACTTTATAACATACAGAGAGGAGACACTGTAGGTAGTTAACAGGCATGACTGATGTGTTTGGAGTAGTCACCCATAAAGCCACCATCACTATCAGTGCTGTAAACATAGGCATCACCTCCTAAAGATCTTTCCAGCTCCCTTTTTCCCCTCTTTCTTTTGTGGTAAGAACTTTAACATAAGATCTATACTCTTAGCAAAAATTTAACTATATAATACAGTTGTTTTTTTTTTTAAAGAAAAGGCAGAAATGAAGGTGAGTAAGCATGAAGGAGGAGAGAGGAGAAAGAAGTAGTTTATTTATTCTATCTAGTTGTGCATCTTGGTTGATCCCCGGGGTCCCAGGATGTGACCCTGAGTCCTTGACATGTATGTGGACCGCACTGGCCATAGGCAGCAGACCTAACCGCTACTCCACCAGGGTGCACTAATACAGTATTTTAATCAAAAGTCCTATGTTGTATACTGCATCTCTGGAACTTAGTAAGTGTGTAATGAAACTCTGTGCCCTTTGACCTCCATCTCCCCATTTCCCTCATCACCCCCTCCCCCAGCCTATGGCACCCCCATTCTGCTCTCTGCCTCTCTGGGTTTGACTGTGTCAAGTTCCACACAGAGGTGAGATGACGTGGAATGTGTCTTTCTGGGTCTGGCTTATTTCACTTAGCATAACATTTTCCGGATTCACCCATGTTGTTGCAAGGACACCGTTTCCTTCTTTGGGGGGACTGAGTATTCTGATGTATATATACATCACATGTCCTTTCTCACCCAGGATTCTGGATATTGAGAGCTGATACGGATTGACAAGTTCTGAGTTAGGTCCTCTCCAGGCATCAATTCACCAAATCCCCACTACATTCCTTGAGGTTGGAGCTATTTGCAGGTGAAGAAAGTGAGTTTCTAAGGAGTCAAAGAATTGCCCAGTCACATGGTTATTAAGAGGCAGGATTGAGACCAAATCAGTCACTCTTTTTTACCTTTGATGCTCACACCTTCACCATTACACAGAGTTCTCTAAAGTGTGTCTGGTACTTTGTGGGTACTAGAGATAATTAAGGTGTCTAAATTCTGCTGCTTGAATCCCAGCTCTGGAACTTTCAAGCTGTGAGACCTCAGACAAGTAATTTATTTTTTCAAAGGACCATCCTGCCTGCCAGTCTGCTCCACTACTCTTCACATCCTCCTCCTTCCAAGGATCAAGAAAACAATTATCTTGACTAAAGGTGAGATGTTGTCCTTTGATTAGAAAGCAAGAAATTGGGTGAGACATTGTGTTTCCCTTTTTGCTTTGGCCACCAGGAAGCTCAACTTTAATTCTCTTTAATAGTAATTGGATGAATCTGGGTTTAGTCTTCCTTTCTCTGATGTGTATTTTTAAATGTCTGATTTACTGACTTTATTGCTATGGTAACATTTAGTGTTCATGTAAAAAAAATTGTTAACCCGATCACTTGAAAAATAGGTGAGAGAAAAACGACAAGATGTATTATGTAGTTAGACTAAAGCAGTGCATTTGAAACCAAAGCATCATCCATTCCTTGAATTTTAGACCAAGATAAAAGGCACTGAAATGTCAGAGATTAATTTCCAAGTCGAATTAACTCACATGAAGCATTTAAGGGAAAAATTTGAATAAATCATCCTGAGACTTGAGCCGTCCTGCTTGCAGGGAGAGAAGGGTCAGCTTTAGATCCCCTGGGTCCCAGCAGGGAGGAGCAGAGACCTGCTCTGTTTTCTCATGCCTCTGGGATTTCCTGTTTATCTTTCCAGATCACATGTTCGCTAGCACAAGATGTGAATTCGTGGCAGAAACCAAGATGACAGGAGCTATTTCTGTAAAGCAGTTCATGTTCCACATAAAGGGGTGAAGAAAATTTACATTTAAATTAAATTTTGGTCAGGTTCCCATTGTGTGGAGTCTCCGGAAAGAGTAACTGGTGTGTGTGCGAGACAGTGTATATGTGTTTATACCCAAATATGCGATTTTCTCTAAATAGACTATTACAAGCGTTCTCGCTGGGGTCTGGAATAATGGCTAAAAGATTAGAAACAAAATAACGAGACTCAATGGGAACTGGTGAAATGATTGGCCCACGTGATGAAAAAGGATGCCAGCAGGGGACACCTCCACTTTGCAAAACAGTTTGGCAGGATCCGGTTCATCTCGCCATACACCTAGCTCAGGATTTCTTGCTCTCCATCACTCTCAGAATAAAATCACAAAGCCTCAACCTGACCTGCAATAGGCTTTCTCAACATCAGCCCTCCTGACTTCTGGGGCCGGATGTTCTTTATTGCGGAAGGCTGTGCTGTGAGTTGTCAGATGAGTAGCTGCATCCCTGGATGCCACCCAGCTGTGTGGCCTTAGACAAGTTACTGTACCTCTCTGAGCCTGCTTCCTCTTCCACAAGGGCACAAAGGTACCCGACTGCTGGATGATCACAAGGATTCAATGAGTTAATTCAGTTTGAAGTGCTACCTGGTGTATTATGAGTGTTCCATCAATATCACTGCTGTTAGTCACTGGGACAGCCTGGATGCAAGTTGAACCAATCCCTTCCAGGGGCCTGATCAGAGGCACTCCCAGCTCCAGGCCCTTTCCATCTAGGCTGATGTCAGAATTCTAAGTTGAAAGTCCACATCCTGCCATTGTCCTCAACACCACCATCTCCGGGTAGAGAGATGACATCATGGGACTGTTTAGTCCTGAAGGGATGGACATGGGTGGGCGGGGATGGCCTTCTTAGGGGGGCCTTTCTCTCCAACGCCTGGTTGTTTACAGCAGGAACGGGGAGCTTGGATCTGAACTTGCAGGGGTGTCCAGAGACCTCGGCTTCTTTCTCATAGACGTCTGGATTTCTTGAACTTTTTACAGAGAGCGCCTGTTATTTCTATGATCACAAACAAGAAAGTTGCTTTCATTTTGAACCACCAATCCAAGGCCAGCTCGTAGCCTACTAGGGGTCACCTGGGGTCACCAGGGTCTGACTTCCCGGGGTCACCAGTTCCTTGGCCTGGCTCGCTGTGAAAAGAATCAAACAGAATTAGGAGTCTTTCTGGTTTTTCAACTGTGGACAATTCTGAGCTAAGTGGAAATAACACGAGCTGCCTCCTGGGTCCAGGACAGTGGCAGCCTGGGAAGGACTGAGCACTGTGCCCAGCATGTAAGCAATGCTAGGTAAATGGCAACCTTATTATTATTACATTGATGAGTCTCCATGAGTTCTCTGCAACTACTTCGCATGCTTTATTTTACTGAACTTTCCACTTTTCAGATGAGGGAACTGAGGCTTGGAGAAGTAAAGGAATTGTCCTAAGTTTCAGAATCAAACCCCATCAAATCTCCTGCCTGGCTTGTCCATTCTCTTGAGTTTCCCAAGTGTGACTTCAGTCCAATGGCCCCGAGTGGTGGCTCTAGTAGCTGACTCTCTCTTACCTGGCAGACTTCTTTGCTCCTGCCTTCACTTTGGAATCACCAGGAGAACTTTTTAAAATCCTGTTCTCCCATCTGCATGCCAGTCAGTTGCATCAGAATCTCTGCGAGTGCACCAGAAACTTGGGGGCCCAAGAGGGGAGTGACACAGGGTGGGGCCTAATTGTTCTCTGTGTAACTAAGATTAAGAATAGGTGTTGGGGAGTGATTCGTGGGTCTCTCGCCACTTTCTTATAGGAAGGGACAAATAGGGAGACAGTGCCCAGGATGGAGGAGGGCTGCAGGACGTGGGACTTTCAGGACAGAAACTTGGGATGCCCTAGGTAAACTGAGGCCTGTTGCTCACCTTGGTTGGAGTCGGGTCCCACTGACAGCAAACCTGAATGTCCCTAGGTGCCAGGCCAGTATCTAATGTGTGGCGTCACCAGTGGGAGGTGGCAGACAAATGGAGAGACCGTGTCCTGTGTGGCACCTTCCCATTCAGTAGAAATAAACACATCAGCCCGCACTGTGCCCTCAAACTGGAAACGCTTGTTTTCCGTTTAGACAGGCAACCTTCAGCTGCTAATTCAGCGCCACCAGGCACCCCTGCCGCCCCCGCCCCCATCCTCACTGTAGGGTCTCCAAGTCCAGTGGCTCTGAAACCCATTTTAGAATCACCTAGGGTGCTTTGAAAAAAATCGTGATGCTGGAGCCCCAGCCCGGATTGATTGAATTAATTACATCATCATCTCGGATGGAACCAGGCCCCATGAGCTACAGAAATCTCCCAGGTCACAAGGTCTGCTTGGGCTGACAATGGCTATGAGAGATGACAGCCAGAGGGAAAATGAACAATGGATGTTTTTCCTCTATGTTTTGTCCTCGGTGATGTCCTCGGTGTCTGTCTTAGAAGCTTCGGGGAGCATTTCTGTCTTACCGACTTGCTACAGTCACTCATAAAAATCAGTGGCAAGGTGCACCTTGGTGGTTTAGCAGTTGGTCTGCCACCTCCAGCCAGGTGTAGTCCACATACATTCCAGGGCCGGGGGACAACTAAGATGAACAACTAAATAGAATTTAAAGATCCTCCTCTTTCTTCCTGCCTGCACCTTAAAAAACAGAAAAGATCAATAGCAAAGCCACCACGATGTCCTTCTGTAGGTGACTGGATAAATTCAACTGTAGAGCTTCAGACGATGGAACATTATTCGGCGCTAAAAGGAAATGAGCTATCAAGCCATAAAAAGACATGAAGGAATCTTAAATGCATATCACTAAGTGGAAGAAGCCAACCGAAAAGGCCGCATTCTGTATGATCCCAACTGCATGACAGTCTGGAAAAGGCAAATCTACTGCGACAATGCAAGGATCAGTGGTTGCCAGGAGGACGAGCAGGCGAGCTCGGGGGGGTGTTAGGTAGCAAAATGACTCTGTGTGACACGACCATGTGGGTGCCTGTCGTTACACACCTGTCCAGACCTGTAGAAAGTACCGACTGCTTTGGGGTTACGACGCACTCTCAGGAGCGCTCATTGTAGCTGACGTGCTTCTCTGTGGGGGATGCTGATCACGGGGAGGCTGTTCACGTGTGGGGCTGGGGCGGCAGGTGGGAAATCCGTACCTGCTGCAGTTTTGCTGTGAACTTAAAACCGCTCCTAAAAGAATAAAGTCTTTTTAAAAAAATCAGTACTCAACTAGTGCTCCCAACTCGTGCGTTCTTCAGGCACAGCCGAGTCCTCAGACCTGGCCCAGAGAACGCCGGGAGGTTGCTGCCATCTCCATGGCTTCTGTGTGGCACTGGACACCCTGCTTAACTTTCCTGTGCTACAGGCATGTCCTCCACGTTGATGAGGCTGAGGCTGCTGGGTCTCAAGTCCGAGGCCATTCCAAGTGAGGTTGGGGTGTCCAGGTCTGCAGGCCTGTGGTGGAGAAACACGGCACAGAGCGGGGCCGGCAGCAGAGTGTCTCACTTCCTTTTCTGAGAATTCCTTGGTCTACACAGAGGAGGGAAATTCTTGAGTCGTTGGTCAGTGGAGCGGGAGGAGATGGCGTGGACGTGTGTGATTGTGTGAAGGTGGAAGGGGTATCTGTGAGGATGTGTGTGCCAGCAGTGTGTGTGTGTGCAAATATGAATGTGTTCGTGCTTAAAACAACAGGCCCAAATGGCGTCGCCTAAGCTAAACCCATGTCCCCAAATCAAGGCACATAGCTTCAGCCTCTCCCGAAATGGAATCTTAAACCAGTTAGTCAGGAAGCACCTGAGCGCTAGTTAGCTCATCTGCCACCCCCTCAAGAAAATAACTTGCAATAACCCACCTGTTTTTTGCCCAGCATGGCTTCCTTGTTCCTGCTGCCTTCTGCCTGTACAAGTCTTCCATTTTGAACCAAGCTAATAAACAGACAAAAACAAAACAAAACAGAACAACAACCCTGGGACATCGATCATGATCATCGAGCTGAGGTCACCAGCGGGGAAGCAGGAGGGGCCGTGACAGTGGTGAAGGACCCTTGGCAATGTGGGGGTGGGCAGGTGTGTCACCACACACTTGATGAAAAGTGAACCTGTACCTCTCAATTCAATTGTTTTGTGCATCAAAATTACCTCAGTAAAATGTCTTCCATTGTGCTTAGCCCCTCAGAGCGCCTTTCTGTCTGCTAGACAGGGTGCCACCCACTTCATGAACCCTTGGAGAAAGCCAAGAAGAGCTCTAACACCAACACGGCTGCATTTGGCTGACTGACACGTGTGTAAGCTTGCACGAGGGCCTGGGGTCTGTGTGAGGGGTAGACACGTGAGCACGTAAGATGGGAAGTCCTCGCTTCCTGTTAGCAACAGGTTCTTGGAAACTTTGACTTGAAGGGAAATGACATATAACGAAACCAAATGACCACAGGCTGATAGGAGCAAGAGTTAAATCCCTCTGGCATACCTGTGTCACAAAACCGTGACCACAGTTCCAAATAAAGACTCAAAACAATGTCTAATATTCAACCATCAAGAGTATTCATTCGTTCATCCATTTTCCAACCTGCTGATTCCCATTCGGGGTCCCGGGTGGCCAGAGACTGCCCCCCAACCCCCAGCTTGGGGACAAGGTGAGAGATAACGCTGGACAGAATGGCCTTCCTCATATCCTCGTTCAGACTGGGACAGAGAGACTGTTAGTGACCCTCAGGTGCACTCTCTGGGGGATGGAGGAAAACAAAGTCCTCGGATAAACCAGGCAGACTGTACAGTGAGCCGAGCTGGGAATCCATGGTAAACATTTTTCTCTCATCAGCATTGTAAAAAAACAGCGTGAAATGAAACCGAGTCATTTGAGGATCTGCTATGTGTGTAGGTCAAAGATCTATGGATAATGTGTGACGTGTACATGTGCATCTTCGAGTGTGTATGAAGGTGTGTGTGTGTTACCAGTGAGTGTGTGTGTGTTGGTGACCTAGTGATTTAACCTTTCTGTGCCTCCGTTTCCCTACATCTAAAATGAAGGTAAGTGATGTGGGGACAGCACGGCTTGGAATCTGCAGGGAAACTGGCAAAACCTGAAAGAGACCCCAGGGGGATCTCAGCTTAGCAGCCTGCATCTAGGCCACACCCCTGGATGCTCACACCATTTTCCCCAGGTAACCTGGACACGCCCAGAGCCCCTAACGCTCATATATACACAGAATCCTTCTTGCCTGTGTGAGAGGCAGGCAGCTTAGGTCCCTCACAATCACGTGTGTATTCTCTGGATATAACTTTTCTAGCCCCACGACCACCCCAACTAGTTATTTCTGCTTTTAATAAACTAGTTGTGTGGTCCTGGCCAAGGACTCTCTCCATGAATTCTTTCTGGACGAACCCAGTGTCTCATCAGCGTGCTCAGCTCCCTCCCCACCGCATCAATAAGTTCTTACAGGGGTGGATTAAAAACTCTTTGCTGCTCTTTCCATGGAGAGCGGAGAACCCACATCACTCCTCCTTGAACCTGGGCTGCTTGGTTCTGATTCATGGAATCTGTGTCTCCCAGGGCTGCAGTGCTGCTGAGCCCTGAGAAGCGAGAGCCAATGGTGAGGCCACCTGGGGGAAACTGAGGCATGCTGGTCCCGAGCTCACCGTGCAAAGAGCAGGCATGAGCCTCCTGGTCAGAACTGTGGCCCCAGCGTGGACGCAGCTCCATTAACATGCAGTGTGATGAGCGCTAATCCTGTCCTGACAGTGTTCAAGCACTTAGAACAGGGCACACTTGCCCGTATAGAGGGTCAGCTGGTAAATATTTCAGGTTGCGGGGGTCAGGTGGCCACCATGCAGTCACATCACAATGATAAATCCGCTGCAGGGAGCACATCAGTGAATGAGGGTGACTGTCCCAGTGAGACGGCACTGGCACAGATAGATGGGGTCAGGCTCACGGGCAGTACTTGGCCCAGATGGAGAAAGGTGCCTGGCACACAGTAAGGATGAAAAGTGTCACCTGAGTGTGTGTGTGTGTAAGAACGTGCACTCGATGCATGCGTGTGCATACCCGGGAGCCTGCGTCTGATGAGGGTGCACTTACCTAGCGTGCAGTCTGTCTAGTCTTTCTGGAATAAAAGCAGCATGTTTTACATCGGCCAACATTTCTGCTCAGCTCCC